>RJWM01004041.1:0-71797 GCA_004363535.1 Dasyprocta punctata | reverse complement strand
TAGTGCTTTTCTTTATCAAGTAAATTCCACGGTTTCCCTGTTAACAGGCTCCTTGTGCAGTGATGACTAATACTTACAGTGATTACTCTAAAGATCCATGAAATCCTCCTGAATCCCAAAGATGAGATTGTAGTCAGCATACTTCCACGTAACATATTTTATTATCTTTTAATTATTTGAAAATTGGGCGTGTATTTGTGATCATTTCTTTATGTCAGTTACTTTGCCCTGTTTCCCGATCGTTTCAGGTAAGAAGGTACAAGAAGCTGCGTGGAGTCTGTTTTCCCTTATGTGTGGGCTCACAAGCCAGGGGCTGGATTTAAGAAGTGTGTGGGGTAAGGAGGAAAGAAAACCCTAAAGTGACCGCTGTGCTTCAACTAGGGACTGGGGGTGACACAAAAATCAGTCTCTTTCCCTGACAACCTAAGGGCCTGAGAAAAACAGGAAAAAGATTCTTTTGGAGGGGATGGGATGTTGCTGCGTTGTCCTGGCTGGCCTCAAACTCCTGGATTCAAGTGTTGCTCTTGCCTTGGAGTCCTAAATAGCTGGGACAACCAGTGTGCACCACTGTGGTCGTGTTTGATGGTAGAGAGATGCACTGTGTGCTCTTGCTGCCGCCGCCTGCGGCTGTGTCCCCTGGACTGTAAAGTCACGATCTGATGGTGGAGTCCACTCTTGTGAGCTTCCAATCTATAGAGCTGCCGATGCAGGAGTCTTTGTTCAGCACATCACTTAGGAATTATAGCCCTTACTGCATTGTTCTATGGCTACATCTCTGTATCATGTGTTTAACTTAGAGTCATGTGGTATAATGAAAAAGTGTAGCCACTGTTTCCTGGGTGTGGTGGGGCACGCCTGAAATCCCAGCACTCTGGGAAGCTGAGGCAGGAGAATTGAAAGTTAGAACCCAGCCTGGGGAATCTAGTGATTTAGTGAGACCCCCCCCCAAAAAAAAAAAACAGTGTAGAAAGAGAGCAAAGGATATATTCTGTAGTAACTGCCTCTGCCAAAGGTAGCTGTTATTTTTTCAGCACCAGAGATCATCAGCTTATAAAGTGGAAAGGGTTACAGTATTTTGGTTCACAGTTTCGGAGGTTTCATTGTGATTGATGGGTGCTGTTGCTTTTCCCCTGAATTGGTACTGTGCTTCATGGTGGGGTTCAGGGTGGAGGGAGGTGATTACCTCATGGTGACCAGGAAGCAGAGAGAAGAGAGCAGCGTCCCATAACTCCTTCAGGAGCACACTTTAAATGACCTAACTTCTTCCTGTGGGGCCTCACCACCTCCAGCTAGTGCCACGCTGGAGACTAAGCCCTTAAACAGGGACCTTTGGGGGATAGTCTAGATTCAGACTATAGTATCTGTTGTGCTTTGAGTATGTTCTCCCTAAGTTCTTACACTGGGAAACTTGCTCCCCAATGCAAGATTGTTGAGAAGAGAACTTCTAACAGGTGATTAGGCCATGAGGTTATCGTTATCGATTCCCCAGTCTCAGGTAATGTATTGTAGCAGCACTAAGAACTCGGACACGACCTTAGCTCTGTGCCTATATCTATGTCCTAACCTATTATGATACCAGTCATACTGGATTACAGCCCACCCTAAAGAACTCATTCTGACTTCTTTATTTCTTTAAAGACTGTGCCCACATTTAGTCACATTCGGCAGTTAGGAATTCTGCATATGAATTTTTGAGGCATGTAATTGGCAGCCTGCAATACCAGTGAAAATAATATGTATTTAAGGCTTGTTGTATTAGTGTGAGAATTAAACACTACATGCAAAGACCTGGAACATGGGCTTAGTGCATTCTTAATCATGCTACAGCCAGTCAGAATCTTGTTATACTCCATCCATGTATACTTGTTTTTTTGATTATATTGATGCCTCTTTATATGGTTCCTGTCGTCTTTACCTCTATTCATGGAAACGCATGAGTAATTTTCTTTAAGGTTAATTCAAGGTGGTCTTAGTTTTCCCTGCTGCAGTGCTCTGCCCACAAGGGCGTGCCAGCTTTCAAAGTTGGACTCTTCTTTCTTTCCAGTTGATGGGGGCAGCTGAGACTTCACCAGAGCCCTGCCATGAATGTCCGTTTCCTCTCCCTAGACTGTCTTTCTAGTGGGTGGTAGTGTGTGTTTGCCAGTGGACACTTGCCGAATGTGGTTTGTGTTTCTTTTTCAGCTTTCTTTTGCTCGTGGAACCCAGGGCCTCGCATATGCTAGGCAGACACTGTCTCCCACCTTTGGTTTGAGGTCTCTGCCAGCCCTACTTTTCTCCTCTCACTTGGCCATTTGTCGTTTTGTTAGTGGTGGTACTGGGGATCGAATCCACGGTCTCGGGTATGCTCCGTGTAGAGCTGACCACTGAACTGCACTCTCTGCCTCAGTTTCGTTTTTTTGAAAATCATAGTTCTACACCCAGGTCAGAAGTTTAGGGCAAAGTGGGATAGGTGAGTGAGAAAGCAACGTGAAAGAAAACTGAGCCGGGATTATTGACTCACTGAGTTCAGACCCGCGTGACGCGGTCTGTGGTTTATGGAGGGTGAGCTGTCATTCCTCCGAGAATGCCTCTGTCGAGTGTTTGACAAGGCATTAACTATCGTTTATCACACAGAGAATTTCAAATGGAAATGAGTTTAAACTCCTAGGGTGTCAGTGGTCACAGAATCGTTGAACTTACTTCTAGGAGAAAATATGTACTCTATAAATATTATTGTAAAACATTCGCAGGCATTTTCCTTATTAGTGAGAAGTTCCCTGTCACATTCTCTCGGGTTGAGGGAGCTTGCTAAATGTGGTGTCCAACTGGAGCTTGGTTTCCTGAAAGCTATTCCTGGTGTGGTAGATGAATGCAGCTGTTCATATCGCTTACTATGTTAGTTTGAGTCATTGGGTGTGCGGAACTGATTAGGATTCCAAAAGCAGTACATATAGGGAGCTAGGTGGAACTCTTGGAATTTACTAGCAAAGATTTTTGACAGAACTGTGTTCTGGAGTTCAGTGGTAAAAATCACATTCTGAACCACATAGTTGTGCAAATGTCTTTTGCATTTCTCTTTTAGTTTTCTTTTTTGTTAGTGGGGGGGCACTTCTTTATAGTAAGAAGCTATTGAAATATGTTCTTGAGATAGGGTTCTTTGGAAATATTTAAAATAATAGGGTGGAGATATGGTGCAATGGTAGAATATGTGTTTTGTATACCCAATGCCCTAGGTTCCTTCCGTTGCACCACAAACAAAACAACAGTAATTTAAAAAACCCCAAAGTTTTCCTTCCAAAAATATGCTTAGTGTGAATGTGACCTTCCTTTCATGAATGTTTATAAGTATGCACAACATAGTATTTTTAAAAAATACTTTACAAAGTTTCATGGTACATCCAGCAAGTTCATCACAAGTTTGAATTTTGTTCCATCCTATTCACCACTTGGGAAGAGAAATTTTTATTTTGTGGAAACAACTTTTGGGCTGAAACCTAAGGGGATAGATGTTACCCTCTGTTGTAAAGAAAGCTGGTAGGCAGTTTTTGGTTTGAGGATTCCAGCTGTGCAGGGAGAGGTTGGGAAGTGGTGATGTGTTTTAAAGTTTGTGTTAAGAATCAGCTTAGATCTCTATGTGGGCTTACATGTTGTATTTTCAGTTATGACATAACAAACTGACATGATAATGTTTTCTAGTGTGTGGTTTCCAGATTTGCTATGATGTTATAAGTAAAGATTTAAAAACAATGATCTGTTTTTCCTGGCCAAGGTATAGAACACTATTACAAAGCCTAGGCTCTGAGTAGTAAAAGTTTGAAGTCAAAGTGGACTGATAGGGAAGAAAGAAAAGCTCTTACATCTTGAGAATGTGAGTCAGTACTCTGGACAGTATACTCTGAAACCAAGGCATTTGGAGGACTTCTGGAAGCACCTTTATAAGATGGTTTCCTTTCCTGCATCACATAGTCTCTGCTTAATTCTAGAGCATAGCCTGCAGTCGGTTTGAGCGGCAGCCCAGCTGTTAGGAGTGCAGAGCCCAGCTGCCTGGTGATTCGCTTCCAGTTCTGCCACTCCAGCTACGTGATCGTGGCTAACTTTACCTGCATCTCTGTGCCCTAGTTTTCTCAGCAGTGAAATGAGGATACAAGTATTTAAAGGATTGTTTCTGGGATGAAATGGGTTACTATATGTGAGGCATTTGGGATAGAGCCTGGCATATTCTGAATTTAGCTGTATTTACTAATACTATTACTGTATCTTCTCCTTAATATGTACTTATTCAATGCCTATGTGTGTTTAACCCTGGTCAGGTCGAGTTGATATCTTGTTCCATTTGTTCTCCATTCCTTACCTAATTTTGTCCTGAGTTTCCTTAGCTGAAATCTAAGATTACCAGGCTGGGTAAGCAGGAACTGTACTTTGGTGGCAGAATTTGTTCCTGCAGCTATCAGATGTCCTTTGACGGGTTTGGTTTACATATAAAAGTGTGTAGTGGAGAACTCAGCTTGGGTTTGTGACTAGAGGGTTGAAAGTATGCCTTTAGGACAGGAGTTATGTTAGAGTGATTTTGAGATCAAAGTTTCTTTCCCCCTCTCCTTTTCTCCACTTATTGCATACTTAATTGTTTGTAACTTTTAAGCTCAGCCTCTTTCTCTCCTGTGGCTTTGTTTATTTTGTGGGAAGTGGACCATCAGGAGTTTACAAAGCTGGTTGTGGGAGATCATGTAATCTTCCAATAATGCTTTTTCTGAGCCGTGTGTGTGTGTGTGTGTGTGTGTGTGTGTGTGTGTGTGTGTGTGTTCTTTCTCTGGGCCTTTCATGAAGAGGCAGGGGTAAGGTAAACAGTCATGTACAGGTATCCTGCAGGTTGGAGCTGACAGCAGCGCTTGCCCTGCTCTTCGTCCAGTGCATTGGCCCCACCCATGGTCCCTATCCTCAGCAGCTTCCCTCCTGGAGCCCAGGTCTGCGGTTTATACCACTCACTCCTCCTGGAGGTCCCCAGCTGTTAGAAATGAGGGAGGCTTCAGCAGACACCTGCCGCTTGCTGCTCTACGTCTAGCTCAGGCTGCTGCCCTCTGTATTACTGCAAATAAAAAAACCTCAAGCCTTAAGTCCCCTTTGAAGCATGGGGCTTCTTGTTCCCCCTTCACAGGGTTATGGTATAAAAGAGAATGTAAACTCTGGACAGCGCAGTCACCAATGATGGTGGTAGTGGTGGTAGTTTATGAACCCTGATAGAGAGCTGTGTACCAGCTAGCACCCCAAGATGTCACATTATTTGATCTGTGCTGTGACTTTTACTCATCTTACACACCAGGAAATTGAAGCACAGAAAGGTTGAATTTAATGTGATAGTGGTGGGCACAAAACTCAGATTTAAATTTAGACACTTAAAAGTTAGCTTCCCTACTTTTCCAGATGCAGCAAGTTTTGGTAATTTCTAAGACTGTGGATTATATAAAATATGGCTCCTCCTAATCTTCTGTGGCATCTGCCTCAAAGTTCACTTTTTGCTGGTGCATTTTCCAGTTTCAGCTGGTACGACCTGTGCTGAGAAAGCTGTCCTTTGGCAGATGTCATCTTAACTAACGTTCTGTTCAGCGTGAGGCCTCCTTCTCTTCAGAGACGCTCTGTGGGCTTCCCACAGACAGCAGGCAGCCCAGGAATCACTTTGTAGGGCTTTTGATAAATGGTGGAGGAGGTCTCCAGATCTATTAGCTTGCTTGTGCATGTTTGTTTAATCTATGTTGACTTGGCGCTGCGCTGCTAAGATTTGATCGGAAGCAGCAGCCCCTCCTCGTGGGGCTGGGTGGGAGGGTGAGCGCACTGGGAGCCCAGGGCACTGGGATGTGGGTTGCACTGGACCATCGTCGTGAGGATGAGATCATATTGTGTGCGTTCTGATTTACCAGCGTGCGACAGCGTGGTGAAAGTTCTGGGGTGGGGTCCCTGCTGTGGGAGAGCAAGTCTTTTTGTCCTCTTGGGCTGCAGTGACATTGAGGCCCAAATTCATCACTGACCAGTTCAGAAAAACTCTGGCTGGGCTTGAGCTGGCAGCAGGAAGTAATGAGATGTCCTGATGGCTGTCACAGCCAGCTTTCTTCTTGTGGACACACGTATTCAGCATTAATGCTCACTCATTTTACGATGGACACACTAGTCTGAAGTTCAGCTGTCTATCTGTGTCCTTTTATCATTAGGAAATTGAATTTTCTTGCTCTGTGAGTAGAAGGAAGGGCTCTGGGGCTGGATGGAATCATCTGGCGAGGGTGTTTTTCAAACTTGGCCTCCGGTTGAACCTAGGGCTTGGGGATGTCACCTTCCTGTTAGACAGGCAGATCCCTAACTGTGAATCACCCTGGCTGGGCTTTAAGGGTGATTCGTGTATGTGTGTGTGTGAGTGTCACTTCCAGAGGCAACATGAACATAGCACTAGTAGTGACAGTCTGCTTCTCTAAATAGTAATATGAATTGGGAGGAATTCAGGGAGTGGACTGTGCTTTGAATTACTTTGAGTAACACTCATGAGGTTATACATATAGTTCATTTTTATACTATGGGTTTCATGTTTTTAATAACTCTTGATAATAACTCAGCCTTGTTTCTGAAAACAAGGCTGTTTCCTGTAAGAAAGGAGCCGTTTTGAGAAATTGGAGTCTTTGAAAAGGACTTTGCGGGACCAGCCAGTGTGTGATTAGCATTTATCATAACCCGTGCCTGGTAGTAACCTAGCTGATGGGAGGGTCACAGCGTGCCCTGCTTCCTGCCTTCAGGTTGCTTGGTCTAGGTGTGTGTGTGGGGTTATGTCACAAAACTCTGGAGGTTTGAAATAGGAACGATTCTACTAGAAACGTCTGTTAAGATTGACACTGAGAGGAGCAAAATGACCTGAAACAAGTGGACCCTTACCTTCTGAGCCTCACTGAGATTTTTTTTGGATGAGTTTCTTTAACTTTGAGAGCAAGAGTAAGAGTAAAAGAGGTGGGTGCCCTAGGACAGCTGTTATTTTACATCCTTTGTAGTATCTGTTATGGTATAGCTTGGGTTCTGGGAAAAAAAAGATACACATTGTGATTGCAGGGTGCTGTCATTCCTCAGCCTGGTGTAGAATCTGAGATCTGCCGTGAAATGGAAGCTCTGTGAGAGACGCACTGGAGACAGACCTGCCTGCCAGGGCACAGATCATTAAAAGGCTGGCTAAAAGTTAAGCTCACTGTTCTCTGTTTTGCCTCTGGCTGTTTGGTAGCCTTTTTGTGTGTGTGTGTTTGAATTAAAACCTTAGAGAAAGGAAAATGAAAATTTTATAGTAGGTACACAATAGTACTTTCCCCTGAGACAGTACTATTAGGGTCATTGATAATTGGTATTTTTTTGTCCCTGGCTACAGCACCAAAGTCTTTCTTAACACATGGTTCCTGCATGTCACTACTTTTTGCCCGAGTGTGGCTCACCTTATGAAGTCCATTCGTAATACCTGCCCTGGGGGCTTTTGCAGTGTTGTGTCATCGCCTTGCTGCACTGTCATTTTAGTAAGTATCGAGTGAGTGGTACAGGGAGTAAGTTCACTTGGAGTTCATAAGATGTCAAGAATGTTTAGACCCCCAAGCATCTGAAAAGACTTTACGGTGGCTGAAAGACTTGATCTGTTCTTTGAAAGATGGTTAGGATTCAGGTAAATAGCAGGGGAGAAGCGACCCTGTGCACCAGGAGGCAGAAGAGGAAGGTGCAAACCATGTTCTGAGAACAGAGAATGAGTCAGCTGGGGTGATGAGGAGGGTTTCTGGTGCCAGTTCTCACTATTAGTGACCCGTCCTGTGCTGGGTGCCAGCTTCAGTCCATGTCGGTCTGCAGTAGGCTCTTGGTGTGTGCTTTTCTAGCAGCTTCCTGGGCAGTGTGGTACAGTGGTACCTTGGTTCCCGAACTTAATTCTTTTCCATGATTCTGGTTGCAAACTGAATTGGATGAGAGCCACATTAAATTTCCCCATAAAGCCAACATGGAACCTAAGCATTGGATTTGATTCGACTCTTGTCATGTGTGGCACTGACTGGAGGACCACGGATGGTACTGACTGGAGAACCTGTGGCGTAGGGCAGCCCCGAAGAGAGGCTGGAGGAGCTGTGCTTGTGTAATGATGGCACACAGGGCACCATGATGCCCACATCCAGGCACCCCATTCACACGCATGTGCTGCATTCTGCCTGGTGCAAAGCTCACCCAAAGAGCTGGCACTTATTTCTGTGAGTAGTGGGAGCCATCCGTGAGTCCTGATCAGGAGACATGATGGGCATTTCCTTTCAGCGAATTTGGTGGTAGAGGAGGGAAGGGTCTGAAGTGGTAGGGCCAGCTGTCCAGAGCCGGGGGTGGACTGACTTGGGAGTGCGCTGTGGAGAAAGAAGGCCGCTTTGTTGGGTGAGGAAGGGAGGAAAGAGGAAGTGGGCAGAGGTGACCCAGCCTTTCCTCCAACTTGGAGCCTGGAGAGTGGCGATCGCACTGGTCTGCAGACGAAATCAGAGGAGAAGCTGCTTCTGGGGGAAAATTATCAGTTATTTTTGAACTGAGCTCCAATTGTTTTCTTCCCAATAGATTATTACCTATCGTGTTTTCAAAACAAAGGGTCTATGTAATTTTCCATGCCTTTTGTCCTTCATGTCTTAAAGTTCTAAGCATTGTAGCTGTTTGTTTCCCAAGTTTCTTTCTTCTTTTTCTGATGTCTTTTTGCTCTAAATATTGCTTATAAAAACCATTTCATAGGAGTTTTCTCTAGACTCTTAAACCCTATAGTCTTGCCCAAAGTATAAGTGAGACAATATTGTACTTTCAGCACTATAGTGTAGTTATATGGGATTGCAAAAAAAAAAAAAAAAAAAATCACCTTAATTTTTTGTCAGTTATCAGTTTCTGACCATTATGAACACTCACAGGTATGTTTATGCTTCAGTTTCATTTTCCTAGGAATACAGGCTCACTGAAGGAAGGTGGGAACATTATAAAACCTAGATGTTTGCATTAACTTCCGTTTTTCCCCTGGCTCTGTGCATTGGGGTGTGGGGCTGGCTTTGTCTGGGTCAGAGCCACAGCTCAGTCTGCAGTGTGTGGCGATGAGGGACAGATTCTTCCATTTGTCTCCTCTAGCATTGCACCCCCAGTTTTGCACATGGTTCGATAGCTGGGTGTTGCAGTCGGGGGTTGCAAGGGAAGAGATTTAATACAGGACACATAATTTATAGGAGTATTTTATACTTACCCGAAAAGTCAAATGCAAAAGAGATCCGTTAATGCACTAGAGACCTAATCCAGCTGAGGCCCTGAATTTCACAGTAGTTTCCTGCACAAGTCCAGCTGGAGGCCTAGAGCCCATGACAGTGTCTCATGCAAGTCTGTATCAAAGACCTGCACTGGGAAGGCCCAAAGGTCAGTGATGGAAGCTGGAAAGTCTGCATCAGCGGGACGAAGGATCTGTGCCAGCAGGCTGAGGGGTCTGCGCTGGAGCCAGGAAGCGACACTGCAGGTAAGGACCAGGGCTCCCCCGAGAAAACCTCAGTCATCCTTAGCGACAGCGAGGACCTGAGCTGTCCCAACGATGACAACAGCTGAGTTCATATCAGGAAAACTAGCACGACAAGCTTCTCCAGGAGAATCAATAGCACCATCTTCCCCTCCGGTTCTCCTTTTATGCTATTGGCTACAATCCTCAGATGGGCCTTCCACACCTGGAACCACACTGACTCAGTTCAGCTGGGTGTTACAAGTTGCCCACTAGTTAATCCACCACATTGGGAATGACGGTAGCTCTCCTGAGAATGAAAGAAAATGCAGACTTAATTGAGGAAGGATGCTGGTGAGCACGATGTGGAGGACAGTGTGTGTAGTTTTGATAAGTGCTGTACTCACCATAATCTCGTTAGGATCATTCTTACAGGGCTTTAGGGCCTTGGGAAGGAGGAGGATAGAAAACCCCAGACTGAATCGACAGTATCGCCCCAGGGATCAGGGGCTCTGTCCTGTGATTCCCTTCTCTATTTTGCATGGAGGGGGACTTAGAAGGGGAAGTCACTTGCCTGTCCTTCAGGGAGAGGGAAGCACTCGAGGTCGTGACAGGTCAGCCTTTTCTCGTGGTAGCCCAGGCACGGAAGCAGGCACAGGGTGGAGCAACACAGGAGGTGGAAAAGGTCTGCAGTGAGAGAACTGGAAGACGCCCCAAGGAGCACTGCCAGAGCAGCTGCTTCTGTGAGCAGGTCTGGGGAGGGCTGAGGGACAAGTGGCTGCTGGGCCCCGAGAGGCGTAGGCATCGGGAGCAGTGTGAAGTCTGCAGGGCTCTGGCCCTTGCAGACAGAAGAAGGGCTCAGCTCTTGGATTTCATAGTTGGAACCTTAATCCTTTAGACTGAGGGAAAAATCGTCAGTGATCTTACTCAGGATGCCATAAGCCAAGGGGATGATGTGGTGACTGCTGATTCTTTTGTGTGTGTGCAGGGGTTGAATCCAGGGCCTTATGCATGTACCTGACCAGTGAGCTACAACCCCAACCCTGGACCATTTCAGTTTGGACCAAAGCAGGGCACTTCATATTTGTAGGGGTCAGGGCCTGGCTATACGGGATGTCAGATCACATCTCGTGTTAAACATACACAATTAAAAACTGGTGGAGCTGCTTTGACGTCTTAAGAACTGCCTTCCCTGGGCCTCAGTCTGTGTTCATACTGTGACTTTTTCTTTTTAAACAAATAAGAATACAGCCCCTATTGTATTGGAACTCTTTTTGCCATACTAAGTATTTTATTAAAAAAATTGCTAATGGAGTATTTTAGTCCATTTCCTAAGTGTACTTTTTTTATTCTCATAAAATTTCTAATCTAGATTTCCTTCCAGCCGTATTTGCTACTGTGAACGATTGCAGGATAAACACATCTTTGTGTATACGTCAGTATTTCCACTGAAGCTGAATTCTTAGGAGTAGGGTAAGTAGGTCAGGTTTTATGGTGCCTGGTATGTACATGTTGCCAAACTCTAGGCTTCTGCTTTAAAGCTGAATTTCTAAGTTGTAAATTTCTAAATTGACTGTCGACCTGCATCTGTTTTGAAGTGCCGTGAAATAAATTGTTTTTGTGACCTTGAACCACAGAGGGGGGAATGCATGGAAGCAATAACTCCAATGAAGAGAGTACTTCAGTTCTGCTTTGTGATTTTCCACATTGCCTAGAGTGAATGTCCTGCAGTGATTGGATTTTACTCAGTTTAATTGTCGTGGATGGCAAAGTGGGGCCACAGAAATGCCTGACTCTGGAAATCCTTACTGACAGTTTGTGCAGTGTGGTTAGAAGTATCGGGCGTGTTCCGCTCTGCAGTTTTTATGAGGAACATGGTTCCTTATGTGTCTGATGACAGCTATGCAGCAGCATGGAATTCCAGGGACGTCTTTCTGGTTGTGTGCGTTTTACCCTTCCTGTGCGGCGAGCACATTTCCAGGTGTGGGTTCCTCCCCTGACGTCGTGACTGCGGACCTTCGCTGCTGCTAGGTGGAGAGTACTACTTTGTGGCAGCAATTGTCAGCAAAAAGAATCTTCCTGTGCTCAGCGAGAACCAAAGCTGGGAAATGTGCTTTGGGAGAACTGTGTTTGGATCGCTGGGTGGGTGACGAGAAGGAGCTTTGTGAAGCGGAGTGTGTTGGTCCTCCGCTCCGTCATCACGAAGAGCTAATTGCTGCGTGCTGATTCCAAGTGAGATGCCCGATACTGGGTTGTGACTTGCTCAGTGGGGTCAGACCAGTTTGCAAACAGGAAGGAAAAGGCGGAAAATTCATGTGTCGAGATTTCCTGGTTGATATGAGAGCGTTCCTGAGGTATTCAGCTCAGCTAGTCTTTAAGACTCAAAAGATCCAGGAAGTATTTTCTTTTATATTTCCTGTATGACAGACAATAGTCAACTACAAAGTGATGAAGTGTGTGAATGATTATTTTCTAACAGTCTGGAAAATAAAATGCACCCAGGTAGACCAGCATATAAGCTAATGGGAAAGCGTGACTTTGAGTATTGTCTTGTTTAGTTCTTAAAATTTAGGATTCAGCATCATAATTTAGGATGAAGCATCAGAATTCATTAAGATTGAAATATCACTAAATCTAAGAATAAAATCACAGGGCTGGATTTCTGCTTTCAGATTTCCCAGTTTTCAAATGATGGCTTGTGGCATTTCATTCTTTCTTCTATGCTGTTGTGCTGCTTTTTGTCCTCTGATCCCAAACTGATCATTTTTTAAAATAGACTCTAGTTGTCTTTCAAAGGTTATTTGAAAATATTAGGCATAAACGAAATCTACATTATGCCCTTTAAATTGACAGTGTGTAATTTTTACACAAAAATTTTTGCACAAGTATTGCAAAGAAATACTTACGAATCAAGGACCTCCTTGAATTCTTAAAAATACATGACATAGGTGTGTGTATGTGATATCCCTGGATATAACTGACATGCAGTTTATGGTTTCATGCTGATCCAGGCAATCTTCCTTCCCCCTAAACTATTTTATATGAGAACTCTTTTCTCTTAAAATGGAAATACTGATCCTATTGAGATGTACTACTAGGAAGTCGTGAATTTGATACTCTATCATGTTAGCTGTGACTTTGAACAGTGTGGATTTTCAAGAGTGATTTTACATTAGGAGAATTGTACTTACAGATTTTTTTCCCCTAAGTAAATTTTTAATATTTTACCTTATTTTTTCTCCAGTTAGATTTTATTGTTACATTTTAGATACACATAATAACCACATTCATCATAGAGAATTTTGTACTTAGAGATTTTAATATTATAATAACTTTAAAAATAACTAAAAGTACTTTGGCTCATAGATGACTGTTCAGTGATGCTCATTTTCTTAATCCTTCAGGTATGCAAACCACTTCCTATTTTCGTAATTTATCGCCAAAAATTAAGTCTACTTTGTGGTATTGAATGGTGTAACTCCTTTTACAGGACAAACTTGTTTCTGATTTTTGGAAAACTGAAGTTGGTATGTTTTGTTGACAAGAATTTTTCTGAGGTGGATCATTCAAAACCTGCTGGTTTCCTGAATTTCCTTAAGGGAGGGTGGTTTTTTGTTTGTTCGTTTGCTTTTGTTTTGTTGCATTGCAGGCAGAGGCAGGCCCTGGACTAGGGATCCCGAGGTAGGTTGTTCAGTGGAAGGAACCTTATTAGCAGGAGCGGGAGAGCTTGCAAGCAGCTGCGCTATATCAAATAGCTGTAATCCGCAGTAATGTTACTACAAAACCAGAGCAAGTACTGTTTTTAATTGCGCTTGTCCTGTAAATCTGGAAACAGCCTTGAAGTTCAGATCGAGTGACCAGCTGTGTGACTGCCCCGAGAGAACGGGAATGGTGGGATCTGGCTGTGGGGTTCATGAAAAGACCCTAGCAATGGCCAGAGGTAGTGTACGTTTCAAAGTGGATAGAAAAGGTTTTCATCTTTCTAATTATCTCTTTCTGTAAGTCAGAAACTTTCCCATTTGCAGGAGCAAAAGGGGAGGAGGGAAATTCCATGAGTATTTTGAGTCTCCCATGTGTGTTTTATTCCACTGTTACAGTAGAGGTAAAAGTTGCAATGTTTGAAGCCTGGAAGTGGTGTTGGGTCCCTGTAGTCCCAGCTACTTGGGTGGCAGAGGCGGGAACATGACTGGAGCGCGTGACTTCCAGGCCATCCTGGGTACTGCAGTGCACTCCTCTTCTCCAAAAAGCAAACAGGAAAGAGGAAGGGCTCATTTTTGGGCTGGGGGTGCAGCTCAGTGGTTGAGCACTTGCCTACCACGCGGGAGGTCTAGTGTTCCATCTGCAGTGCTGCAAAAAGAAGTTGGTAACAGTCTGCAGGGTAACCGAGAATAAAATGGGCACATTAAATAGAGTTTATGCGGGTCATGGCGCAAATTAATTTTTCTGTTTGCGTTAAGTTATTCAACAGTAATTACTATCTTGAATATACTAAAGCTTGCTCGTGTTGTTTGGGGGTGGGGATGGAGGCAAGGTGCGTGCAGAGATGTTACTCAGTCTCGATGTTCTTCCTTTGCTCAACTCCTGTAGTCTGTTTTCTGCTTGACAACTGGCTTCCCTAAAGTCACACGCCTGGCCTCCTTGGACTTGAGGCTGAGCACACTTTTGACTTCCTACCTTCACCTCTGGCCCTGTTTGCTGCATTGTAAGCCCTTCCTTTGTTCTTGAAACGCTCTCTATTTTAAAGGAGCCTGGAATGCTGCGTCCTGTGCCTAAGAAGATTGATCTCTTGTTCACCCGGTCTTTATGTCTCGCCAATAAATAACTGAGGTGGAAACCAGAAGGTCAGGTGGTAATGCATAAAGTGTTGGGGGCTTCGGAAGAGAGAGAGAGAGCTATTTTAAGCCAGAAGATCAGGTGCTATATCCTGGAAGCAGTAGCATTCAAGTTTGACTTTTGTTAAGTGGCACCTGAGATATGCTCGGTACGGTACTTGCTTGAGTACAGGTAGAGTAAACAGAATGTATCAGGACAGTGTTTTCACTATTGGAACAGCGTAAGCAAAGTATCAGCAGAGGGAGAGGCTGTGAAGGTCACCATGGGTCCTTCTCTGGGTAGAGAGATAGCATGGGCAGGGTAGACTCGGGGTGTGCTCACCAGGGTAGACAGGAATGGAAGGATTCCGGGCAACACAAGCAGTCGGAGCTGGAAGGTAAATGTGGTGGCAGTTGGTTCATGGGATTAGAACGAGGACTGCCTCGACTGGCCTTTACCTCTGGCCTCCTCTGAGGCGTGCCCCTCACCCTGGGGGTGGGGTGTCTCTCTTGGCTCAACCCTTACAACCTACTGTACTTTTCCCTTTGTCTTTTATCCAAGCCTCCTGGTCCCATGACCAGTGACTGAGGAATTCCTGTCACCTTGTGTGTGCAGCCAGTGAAGAAGTAATAGCCTCACTGATATCGCCACCAGTAACCTTGGGAGAGTTCGTCTTTCCAGGGGGAAATACAGCAGCTGTGTGTTGGGGTTCACATCAAGCACAGAAGTGTGAAGTGAGAGGGTCTGTGATTCAAAAAGTCACTGAGAAGGGTGCCTTGGGTAGGACTAGGGTAAGGGATGTGGCCAAAAGAGGGCAAAGAGTTTAAAACCCAAGCAGCTCCCAGCCATGTCAAACCTTGAGGATTTACTTTCGAATTGACCGGCTGTTCCTCTCCATGCCTTCTCATATGTGCAGAGGAAACAACCCCAAAAGCCCATCCTGACACCCTTGTAGGTCTTCTCCTTTTGTTTTGTATTTTAGAGTAGATTCTTCTGAGATCCAGCGTCTGAGGTCAAGCAAAAGTATGAAGAAAAAATTCTGCTCACGTCTTGCACTTGGGGGCAAGGACGCGGGGTGCAGAGATGAGCTTGTTGGGTGGGGCAGCACAGATGTGTCCTCTTCACTTCTTCTGGCCTGTGCGTTCCTTTGTCCAATTTTGGGAATGTTCTGTGTGTATACTTTGACCAACGGCTGGTCTGTGGTCTGCATTTTCTCAAACGATGTCCGTGCTTGATCTCTTTTATAGGTAAAAATATTCAGAAACTTGTCGTGGGCTATAATTAGCACTTCTTTGGTTGATTGCTGCAACACCAGGACAGCTAGATATCTTTGTATGCTTGAGAAAACTGTAATGTATTGTGGATTATATACAGCCAGAAAGCAAATTGTGCAGAGTCCCTCAAGTGGAATAAAACCAGTCTCAATTAGAACATCAGTTAATAGTAGGGGATTATATTATAACGTTGATGCCATAAACCCATTTGGTTTTTACTGCCGTTACTGTAACAGCAGCAGCTTTTTTCTGGAAATGATGTTTGTACTGACTTGAGGACATGGCTGGAACCTGGAGTGGTGGCTGTGTTTTGGGTGGCAGGCTCTCCCCTCGTAGGAGCTCCAGCTCTTTGGGAATGACTCCTGGGAGAAGAAGCTGTTTTGTATGCATTTTCTGTTTTCCTTTCAGTCTTGTGGAAGAAAGTATAGCTGTCATACTAAATTCAGTGTGGTATAATCATTACCTAAACAATATTTTGTCAATGTATATTTCAATATAAATAGACTAAGTGCCGCTTGGTTATGTCCTCCACATATTTTAAATGGGAGGTTTAGAATTTCCGTATTAAGGCAGCATCCTCATTCTGAACTGGAAGGGACCTTAATCACCTGGGGTAGTCTCATGGTTGTGATCAGATTTTCAGGTAAATGGAGATTAAATGCCCTGCATAGAACCACACAGACAGGTGGTATAAAAAATACTTTAAAATCAGAGCATTCTTGTTGTCCCAGGAGACAAGATCAAAATGGTATGTGGACTCTCACCTCTAATTAGCAGCAGTCGGGCTCAGTCAAGTACTTTGCTATTAGCAATTAAGAAAGATGTGAACATAACTAATAGAAAGATCTAAAAAAGCCTAGTGTCTTAGTGCTGGGTGGTATAATGAAATACCACAGACTAGGTAACTTAAAAACAGACATTGGCATCTCACTGTTCCTGAGGCTGGTTCTGAGTTCACAATTGGGGATTCCTCTTGCATGCTCTTCTACAAGTTCTCTCAAATATGAACCTTAATTCCATGGGACTCTACCCTCATGGCTTCTTTTAAACCTAATCACCACCCCTGGGCCCTGCCTCCAAATGCCATTGCACTGGAGGTTACAACCTCAGCATATGAATTTTGCGAGAACACACACATTCAGTGCGTAAGGTCTAACGATACTGTTCCTAAAGATGTTCGGTAGAAAATGTTTTCATATGAAGAGATCTAATGTATTAGTAATAATTGTTCATTCTGACAAATATGCAGATACCATTAAACATATTTGAATAGTCCGAACTGACTGAATGAGTAATTGAACTTCTCGTGCTTCCTTGCCCAGTGCATTCAGCAAATACACATCTATCTGAGCACCTTCTGTGTCAGGCCTGCAGAGCCAACATTTGGTGGCTGGTATTCAAGTCAAATATATTAGCAGTTATTTTTCTTCTGATTGTCTTGCAAATAAGTTTTACCAAGTTGCATTTTGTTTTTCTCCCTTTTGAGCATGCCCCTTTTGAACAAACTCTTGTAAACATACATAGTACCTGGAGAATAATAAATATAGAAGCACTGATAACTGACTTTATCAGATCTTAATATTTGAAGGAAGTTGTGTGAGCATGGGTGTGTGTATGTACATGTGTATGTGTATGTATAATGATGCAGGAGATCAAACTCAGCATCGAATATTCCAGGTAGATGTTCTATGACTGAGCTCTGTAGCCCAGCTCCCCAATTTTTATTTAAGGTGAAATAAACATTACAAGGATTTGAAACACCTATGTATGACCCTCCCTGTCCTATGTCTCTTTACTTTTGTAGAAGTAATCACTATCCTGGGTTTTGAGTATAATATTGCCATGCATGTTTCTATTACATATGTATGAGTTTATGAGTAATATATTACTTTAAGACTTAATGAAAAATGATGTCAAACTATACAGTCTTCTGTACCTGTGGAGGCAAAAAAAAAAAACCACATTGTTTTTGATATTTATTTATTTTGATGTGTAGCAATGACTTTTTAATTATTTTTGCTGATGAATAGTATCCCACTGTATGATTATTCTATAGTATACTGCTATTTTTTCCTGTTTGTTGTTAGGTATTTTTGGAGTGTTTCCCAGTTTTCATTTTATACTGGTCTGAACTTTGTAGTTCTTTTTGCTAATTCTCTGAGGTCTTTGGGCCTTGTTTTGAAAAAAAAAATCTTTTTTTTTGTGTAGCTCTTCAGTTTGAGTATTAGTCTGCTTTTCTATTGCTGAGACAAAATATCTGATGCCCAGATCAGATATTTTGGCTTACAGTTCCAGTGGGTTTAGTCCACAGTTGGTTTGCTGACTGGCTGCATGGCAACAACAACATGGTGAAAGTGTATAGTGGAGAAAGACTGCTCAGGTCATGGTGGCAAGGAAGCATACAGGGAGGGGAGAGGAGCCTGAGGTGAGGACACACTCTTCTGAATCATTCCCCCAGTAACCCACCCCTTACACCCAGCCCCCACCTCTGAACACGAGACCTTTGGGACATTTTAGATATCAACCATAAACATGCCACTATGACTTCCAAGAGACTCATATCCATCTCATTATACAAAATGTCTAAAGTCGCCACAGTCTTAACAGTCCTAGCACTGCTGAAAAGTCCAAGTCCAGAGTCTTCTCTGAGGCTCAAGGCAGATTCTTAGCTGTGAGCCCCTTTAAAAATGAAAAAGAAGCTTAAGTACTTTCAACACACAATGGCCCAGAGTAAAGGCCATAGGAAGGAATAAGGGGATAGAAAAGAACCGACCAAAGCAAGTCTGAAACCCAGCAGTACAAACATTAAATCATGTAGCTACTCCATGCCTCGCACCTGGGGCAGGTTGTGGTGAGATCTGAGCTCCAGAGGCCTTGGGCAGTCTTACCCCTACAGCACTGCTGGCTGTTGACCACAGGGCCTTTCTGTTGGGCTGGCTCTACTTCCTGCCTGCAGCTTTCCACAGCAGACTTAGCACATTCCAACTACGTTATTCTTTATCGTAAGGTACAGGTTGACTAAAGACAGTTAGGGCCTTGGGCTGTAGAACATTATTGCACTGTGAGGAATGCAGGACCTCATGGGAAGGACCAGACACCATTAGTTGCTTCAGAGGGTGGGCCTTCTCTAAGAACACCCTGTAGCTCCTGACACACTTCTACCATCTTCAGTAAGAAGTCATTTTCATGGATCCTTGCTCCCAGATATTTGAATTTAGCTTTGCAGTTTTTAACTTGATTACTCTTTCTTTTCACACCTCTGATTGCTTTCATCCATATATAGCCCATAACCTGATAGGAAATTGTCTTTGACAGCCTGGTGGGCAGTGTGATGTAGTTTTGTCTTGCATAACTTGAGGGATTTCCTATTTCATATGCAGATGTTGCTGCGCAGGACTGATTTGGGCACCTGTTTGCTCATCCCACACTCAGAAGCGTCCAGTGACTGAGTTGTTTCTTATTCTAGGCCTTTCTTACTCCCCATCATTAGTATGACTTACTCTGGTTGTTGCTTTTGCTTTGATTCATCTATTTTCACTGGTGTTTGACATTCTTGTATGTTGATATTTTTAATATTTTCTGTCATTTCACTTTTGGATAAGCATTTGTTTGTGGTTTTCTATTCACATGAACTTTCTTTTTGTCTGTCTGTCTGTCTGTCTATCGATACTGGGGATAAAACCCAAGGGCTCTCTATATCCTCCACTCTTATTTTTTACTTTACAGAGTCTCAGACTTGCTTAGTGTCTTACTTTTCACTCATTGCTGAGACAAAATACCTGACGCCCAAAATTAGTGAAGGAAAGGTTTATTTCTTACAGTTTCTCGGGAGTTTCAGTCCATACCTAGTTGGCTCCAAGGTAGTGTGGCGTGGCGGGGCTGCCGTTCATGGCTGCCGCAAGCAGCAAGGCGCACTGGCAAGAGCGAGAGAGAGGGCGGAAGTGAGAAAGAGGAAGACCCGCCTCCCTTACAATGTATGTTGGCTCCACCCCTGGGCAGGTGCAGCATTCACATCATCAGTCCCAGCGATAGACAACAAACCGATCACAAGTGCCAGACTCAGCCCCATCAAAAATGTATGAGGACTTGGGGGTACATAGTATCACCCAATACACTTAGCTAGGACTCAAACTTGGAATCTTCCTGCTCCAGCCTCCCTCAGTTCTGGGATTAAGAACAATACTTTGATGAACATTCTTATATATGAATCTTGTTGGCTATGATCAAGATGGTCCCTCAAATATTATCTGGGATAGAAATGCTTGATTAGGTATTCTATTGTTTATCTTCATTCTCTAATGACTTTTTTCCTTAAAGAAGTACAAATTTATATTCCCACAAGCAGTGGTTAAGACAGCAGGTTGCTCTAGATTTTCTGCTTTAAAGCATAATTGATTTTGCATGTGTATTTCTTGTGAATAAACATTTGTGGTTTGGTAGAATTGAGTGGTAAGGCTTGGTTCTCTTGTAACATGCCAGCCGGTGTGGAGGTGGTAGAACATATAAGCCTACCCTGCTAACTGCTGAAGTGTAGTGGTGTTTATGAAAAGAACTTGATGTTTACTGATGACCAAATGGGTGCCGGTGGCTTGTGTTGCCACTCTTTACTTGTGTTTGAGTCCTGCTTTCATATATGTAATCTTTTCACATTTATTGGATTCATGATCCCATAAATCTCTTATTTAAAGTTCAATGATCGGTCTAATTCCTGCTCTTTTGTAGTGTCTGCTGTTTCATTCTTGGTGGAATTTTTTTTCTTTGTGTGCTTTTAAGTTTCAGATTATAAACTCGGGTAACTGAGTTTTATGAAAGTGTGGGAGCCTTGGAGGTAATTGGGTAGCTGTATTGGGTAAAACATAACAAACATGCTTTTGCATATCATACAGCTGTGGTTATAAAGAATGGAAAATCACTAGAATCTGATAGTATGGAAAGAACATATTTTCAGAGCAATATCCTGGTAGTTAAACTTACAAAGCAGGGTTGGGAAACAGGATGCTTGGAGTCTTAGTACTCACATGTAGAGAAAGAATTGGGCCTTGAGAAAAGAAGTAATCTGGAGCCGGGTGTGGTGGCGCACACCTTTAATCCCAGCACTCGAGAGGCTGAGGTAAGAGGAGCGGTGTGATTTCGAGGCTGGCTTGGGCTACAGCATGAGCAAGGCTGGCCTGAACTACATAGTGCAACCCTGTCTCGAAAAAATAGGGCTGGGAGTTTAGCTCAGTGTCTTAAGTGCCCGATGGCAAGGTTGTGAGTTCAATCCCCGGTACTGCAAAAAAAAAAAAAAAAAAAAAAAAGAAGTAATCTGGGATCTCCTGCTGCTGCTGGTTAGCCAGACATAGAAAGCAGTTCTCCACTTTAGCCTGGGCTTTGGGCAGAGGATAAAAGTACTCAGATCTATCTGTTCCTCAAGTTAGAAAGTGTGGGTGGTCCCTCACTTCTTATATGCGCATACGACCCAAATTGTCTGGGGATCACCAAATCAGGGACATCATGAAAACGACCCGAACCAATGCCTTCCCTCGAAGCGCCTTGCAGAGACAAATCCATGCAGCCCCTGCGCCTGCACCCTTAGCATAAGCTTCCTAGGATGTGGGAAGCTGATCCCACGCGCCTTTGTGCATTGATATGTTTGGGAAACGAGTGAATAAATGAACACGTAGGAACTTGTGGGCATTTTTAACATAAAATTCACCCCCGAAGCAGATTTTCAGCACTTCAAGCAGTAAAGCAGAGGAGGGATGTTGTGTTGTCCATTTCAAATGTTCTGTAACGTTCAAGCCTTTCTTTTCTTCTTAGAATATTCTGCAAAGCACAGAATCAGCAGACATGTGTTGAACGACGTGGTGTTTGTGGGGAAAGTGTCCAAGGTTGTCATGTTCTCTGCCCTTAGGGAGTTGGGAGTGGAGGGAGGGACAGGACTGGCTTGAACACAAGTGATTATGGGGCGAAATGCAAAATAAATACCTGGTAAAATTACACAGTGGTTTCGGGGCTGCAGAGGTTGAGTGATTCATTTCACCTGGTAAATGTGTCCTTTTAATGGATATTAAATAGAGCTTCTCATGTGGTTGGCATTGGGCGGATTATAAGAGGACCCAAATATTGTACAAGCATCTGTGTATTAAGCAGAAAACATTTTATATACATTTTATATCTGTGATTTTAAGTCTCGTAATGTCCCTGTGCAGAGGATCCTGTAATTATCCCCAATTTAAAAACTTTTTAAAAGCTGAGATTGAGCACATATGTAGAAATGTGCGCTGATAGGTGAGCAGTAGATGAATGGATTTTAATGAATCATATATGTCTAGGTGCTGTAAGTAGCTCAGGCAGGAAGAACATTACAGCCACAGTCTTGACCTCTAGTGCTGAGTTATTTTGGGCTTTTTTTCCCCGTAGAGCAGAATATATTTATTGAGAGAAAGGAAGCTTCTGTCTGAGAGACAGAAGGGGTCCTGAGTGGGTTGCCCTATTTGCCCTTTTTTGTATTTTCTGGCAAGAGAATCATATAATATGTATTCTTGTCATATCCCTTGCTGTTGCATTATAGTTGTGGATTATTCCTGTTGTCTAGTGCTCCATTATCCCCATTTTATAGATGAGGAAACAGGTTGAAAAGCAGAGTAGCCCACAGTCATGCAGTTAGAAATGAATGCGTTCCAATGCCATGAAGTGCTTTTGGCCAAGTTTTTTTTTTAACGTTCTTATGTTTTAGCATGTAAGGATAGCATAATACATTTAATGAATCCCTTTCTGATAGATTCGCAGATTGTTTACTGTTATGTTATCATTTTTTTTTTTTATGGCATCCAGGATGGAGCTCACAATTTCACGCCTGCCAGACAGGCGCTTAAACCATTGAGCCAAACTCCCAACCCTAGTTTTTTGAGGCAGGGTTGCACTATGTAGCTCAGACCGGCCTTGCGCTCACGTTGTAGCCCAAGCCGGCCTCGAACTTTACCATAAAAAGAAAAAAACTGACTCAGTATTTAAAGCATGTTCTGAGGTTTCCAGCTACTTTTGCCAACAACTAGAGTCAGTTCCGTGTAAGTGTAGCAACTAGTAAAACGTTGATTTTTTCCTCATGGCTTTCTTAGTTAGACAGCAACTGGTAGACAGAGGGGGCATTTGTAGATTTAAATGTGTCCTGCTTGCCTTTTGAAAGTGCCTTGTAAAAACTATGTTAGTGTTCTTGCATGTTTTCTTTGGCCCTATCTGCATCCTTGTCTGTCCCTTTTTACGTAAAAACTTCTTACAGGAGGGTCTGAGTTCTGCTGCCGTCTGGAATTCCCTTCGGTCACCTGACAGGTAGCTCTGCTGTTGGCCTGCCTGTGGGTCCTAAGAGAGTTCTTCCTGGGTCCTTTGGAGGAGATTGGTCTTCCTTTATGACCTGTTCTCTAGCACAGAATTGAATGTGAATGTGAATGTGAATTCCTGGATGGTAGAAGCTCTGCATTGCACACTGTAGTGCCTGACACAAGTTGGTACACAGTAAGTGTGAGCGGCCAAGTGAGAGCTTGCTGGAGCTTCAGCTCTGTCTTTCAATTGACTTTTGTAATGTTGTCATTGACGCTTTAGAAGGATGTGTGATTAACTTTGTTAAATTCTTGAGAAATAAAGAAAATGTCTAGAACTGCATGTATTTCTCTTCTGTTAGTAGAGGAAAAGAGATCTAGGAATGTGATAGGAAATTTATACTGACTTTGTTAAAGCATGAAATTTCTCATTCATTGAACATTTGGTGAAGCCCTCCTGGGTATCATGCAATAGAATTACAAAGAGGAGGCTGGGCATGGTGATACACACTTAAAATCCTTGCTGCTCAGGAGGCTGAGGCAAGAGTATCTTAAGTTTGAGGCTGACCTGAATAACTTGGCCAGGGTTTGTCTCAAAAAAAAAAAAAAAAAAAAGGGCTAGAAATACACAGAGCCGTGAGCATGTCCCTTGTGCAGTATAAGGGGCCCTCTGGTGAGGGTTGTCATCTCCCATAGGAGATGACAACAGCATGGGATCCTCAAGCAAGTGCACACATCACAATTTCATCCTGCACCCAAATGCTGCTCCACTTCCTTTATTCCTTATTACTGCAGTGGGAACACTGCTCACATTTTAAAAATTCTGTTTCTTGTGTGCAAATCTCATTCTGGTCTTTTCCTTTATGCTACCTAGCTCCTGTCTCGCAGAATTTTGTCACCTGTATCTCTGAATGCCTTCCCAACGTGATTTCCTTTCTCTTCCCTTCTTTTCACACATCGGCATCACCCCGGTTTGGAAGGACAGTGCCGGGAACCATCTCTGTATTTGCAGCATCTGACCTGGAGCCTGCCATGGCGTCTTCAGATTTTATTAAACCGCAGTGAATGGCATAGTCTCTAACTGATCTTTCTTCCTCTTGTCCATTTTTCCTTTTACTTGATCTGTGAGTGTCCTCAGAGTTATTAACATTAGTTTCTCACTTGTGCCACTCTTCTTCTTAAAGTTCTTCCCTGACTCCTTGTTACCCTCAAGTTGAAAATGTACCTTCCTAGGCTGGGGCTTCGTCATTGACCCCAGCTGGCCTCCGGGTCCGCATTCTGCTGCTGTCTTCCTTACACTGTGTGACACAGCCTGTCTGGAGTTCTCATCATCTGAATTACCCTTTCCAGAAGTTCCCAATTTGTCATGTCTTTGTCATCCTTTCAGGTCCGACCCATTTGTCACCAGCCCTGTAAAACTTCCCCTGTCTGTCCCAGGTAGAGTTGGTCTGCTTTGTTCTCCTGAAACGTGCCCATGGAGCCCTCTTTTGTAGCACCCTGTCCCCCTTCCCATCCTTCTCAGATGTGTTTCTGTTTGTATTTGAGACAGGGTCTCACTGTGTTGAGCCAGGTCTTGAATTCCCAATATAAAGCTGTCCCCCAGCCTTGGTCTCCCAAGTGGCTGGGACTATAGGTAGACACTGCTGTGCTCTTCTTCCTCTCCTTTTGACCTCCATGCCTACCCTTTTTCTGTTGTTCTCTGCATTTCTCTCCTCAGACTGAGAACCAGGAATTGTGACTCATTGTTCTTTGTCCCCTGGTCAAGTGCTTCATAAATGTCAGAGGAGGAGTCCCTCCCTGTACTCTCCAGTAAATACACTTCCTGCTTTCACATCTCTTCAGTTTTGCTTGTGTGGTTTTTCATAAAGGACACACTCTTTTACTAGCTTTATTTAAATGTAGTGCATTTTTCAAAAGCCAATTTAAGTCATGCTCTGTCTTTGATATTGTCTCTCATCACAGTATCACAGAATACTAGTACCTAGTTCTAAAGAATCTTTTATTCTTGGTTGTGTTACTTAAGACCTGCTATTACTTATATTTTTGTTTTATGTGTATCATCTTGTAGACCACTTTGGATCATTTGCATTGGAAAATAGAATTCTTTGCTTAAAGGTCATTGATTCTTCAAAAGCAGGTGTATTTGTACCACATTCTTGTAATTTTCTTTCCTCCAAACGGGTCTGTTTGCCCTTGGATCTAGAGGGATAGTTTAGCTGGATATAGAAATTGTAGTTGAAAAATGTTGTACTGCTGCTTTTAGTTTGTGTAGTGGACTGGTAACTGGTGGTCAACTTAATCACCAGCTGAAATGAATCAGCATGATGCTGAGTGTGGATAGCCCAACTGAGGACTGTTGCCAGCATAAAAAGGAGACCTGGAGAGGAAGAGTAGCTTTGTGGGTTCTCCTAAGTGGTGGTGGTGTTTGGAACCATTGGTTCTCCTGGAGGAGCTTGTCATGCTGGCTCCCCTGATATGAACTTGGCTGTTATCATAGGAGGAGCTTGGGACCTTGTTGCTGAGAATGGTTGTGGTTCACTTTGGGGGAGCTCTAGTCCTTACCTTGAGCTTTGCTTCCTGGTTCCAGATGGGAAGATGGTGTGCTGTTTAATCTCCAGGAGAAACTTGTCATGCTGGATTCCTGCTGTGTACTTGGCTGTTCTCCTTGTTAGAGGAGCTCAGGACCTCATTGTCGCTGAGGTTGGTTGGCAGTTGTACTTTTTGGGGGTAGCCCTGGTCCTTATTGTGAGCATTGCTTCTTGGCTGCCCTGCAGAACCTTCAACCTACTGGCACAGATCCTTCACCCCACTGGCATAGACTTTCTAGCTTCCTCCACTGCCCTTTGGGCCTTCCCAGTGCAGATTGGTGAAATAGACTTGTATGAGTCATTGTCAGGGCTCTGGGTTTTCAACTGAACTCATGCAGGTTATTGCTATGGGATCGAGACCCTGAGATGGATTTTCTAGGTCTTTAGTGTTGTGGACAGAGCTCCTGCACTTTCTTCGTATTTGACTCCTTGGGTGACCATTATAAATAATATTGTAAATTATATGTCCTGTATTGTCTTGTTCTCTTTGCAAATCCCGGCTACAACAGTTTGCAAAGTTTGAGATAGGAAATCCATTGGTTTTGAATTGGTGTTTTCCTATAGGTAATTTGTCATTTCCCATTGGCTGCTGTCTTAGTTACTTTTCTTGTTGCCAAGACAGAATACCCAATAACCAAAGTTAAAGGAGGAGAGGTTAATTTAGCTCGCAGTTTGTAGAGGTTTCAGGCCATTACTGACTGGCTCCAAGGCAGGGTGGTGTCCCAGAGGAGGACAGTTCCTGGCAGGTAGAGAGAAGCAAAGCAGCAAGGGACAACCACAGCACTTTCTGTCCCTTTTATCTTATCCAGGCTACTTAGGACAGGTAGCACTCACACCCCTAATCCTAGCGCCCTTGATCCAAGCATTGTACCATGAATCAATCCCAGCTTCAGGCACTCCAAATCTTGCCACCTCTGAAAAAGCCCCAGCTATAACCACATGAGGCTTTGGAAGGACATCTAGGCATAAGCCACAGTAGCTGCTTTCAAGATTTTTTTCTTTGTTTTTAATGTTCTCAAATTCTAACATATTGTTCTACTTCACCACTGATCTCAGCTTTGGCATAGATTTCTTTGTGTTTTCTGGTTTAGAATTTTGCTGCTTAAATCTGTATATGTGTATCACCAGATTTGAAAAGTTTTCAGCTATTATTTCCTTAAATAGTCTTTTTGCCCCCTTTTTTTCTTCTCTGGTTGGGACTCTGATGATACAAATGTCATATCTTTTGCTCTGCTTATTTTCTCAGCTTTTCTGTTGCTTGGGTTGAGCGAATTCTATTCTTTCTTCACAGATATATTCTTTGTCAGCTGTACCCTTCTATGAAGGACAGCAAGTGAATTTTTATTTCTGTCACTGTTTTCAGTAATTTGGTCCTTTTAAAAAATAACTTGCATTTCTTTTTTTTTTTTTTTTTGCGGCACCGGGGATTGAACTCATAACCTCGTGCCTGCCAGGACAGGCGCTTAAGGCACTGAACCAAATCCCGGCCCTGGTTTTTTGAGGCAGGGTCGCATTATGTAGCTCAGGCCAGCCTTACGCTCGCGTTGTACCCCAAGCCGCCCTCGAACTCACAATGCTCCGCCTACCTCAGCCTCCCGAGTGCTGGGATTAAAGGCGTGAGCCACCACACCCGGCTGTAACTTGCATTTCTTCACTGAGATGTTCCCACAGACTTTATAATCGTTGAAGCACTTTTATGGCAGCTGCCTTAATGCCTTTATCAGATAATTCCAACCTTATAGTTAGGTTCATTTGGTTGGCTTTTCTCATTTGAATGGTCTTTCTCCTGGTGCTCAGTATGGTAGGTGATTCTCAGTTGTATCCTGGATATGTTCCCTATTTTGTCGGGCAGCTGGCTTCCATTGAAATCTTCTATTCAGCAAGAGTGATTGAGTGTACTTTTAGCACATAAGTCCTGACATACACCTGTGGACTGTGGCCCCAGTGACAGCTGAGTTCTCTGAGCTTTCCTGGTTATGTTGTAGTCTGCTTGGTTGCTTACGCATCCCTGGGGCTCCTATTTCGTGCTGTCTGGTGCTGCCTGAGATTAGAGGGGTTTTCCTACACTGGGCTGTGGGTGTGCCCTGGTAGGGGAAGGTATTCTCAGGCTTCTGGAGACTTGGACTTTCCAGATGGTGGCAGGATCCCCTTGCCTGTGGAGGCTGGATGGGGTGGGCTGGGTGACAGAGAGTTGTTCTTGATCTTGTGTTATATTGATGCAGGATCTTTTTAGTGTATCCCATGGCTTTCTAATGTCTCTGGACGAAGCTGCTGGGTCTCAGGCTTGTGGGGCTACGGAGGCATCTTGGGCCAAGCCACTTGCGGCTGGACCTTCTTGTTGAATGTTCTCGCTCTGTTGCCTGTGCAGCTCTCCTAGTTGCTGCTGGTTGGGGAGCTTCGTGCTGATCCCCTCTTTTGGATGGTGCGGAACCTGCCTGATGTTGTCAGAGGACCTCTTCTTTGATGTTGGGCAGTGGCAGAAGTGGGTTGGGTAAGTGGGCGGTAGGATGCGAGGCGCCCTTTTGCTGAGTTATAACTACACTCCCAGAGTCACAGACTGCTTTTCTTTTTCTTAGTGCCTTTCACAATTCTTTTGTTGTCCCTCATGTTTATTTGTAGGATTTAAAGTGCTTTGTGGGGAGGAGCAAGGAAGAACAAACCCATGCTGTCCTGCCCCTTGTTGCTCATTCTTAAATGTTGGATTTTTAAAAACAATTTAAAATGTCAGAAAAATGTAGCGTGTGCTTTTCGACATTCAGCAAATTGCATCAATCAGCGGTCTTGTTTTATATAAGTCAGGAAACTTGAGAACCAGTCAGGTTAGTGACTGGACTGGAGGTTTTCCTGCAAGTTAATTGCTGAATCCAGACAAGAGCTGGGCTCGTGGGGAGGAATCCAGTGTTTCTTATGTTGCAGTAAAAAGAGGAGAACCAATGCTTTGTCCTACTGCTCCGGGATTAACTGCATTCACTCCCAGAAGACTTTATACTTCCAAGCGTAAAACCTAGTCAAATAAAAGAATTCCACCTTTTTGACTGAGGTTGAATATCATACTATGCAGTTGTCTCAATTTTAATTATTTTTAGTAAAATCTTAACATATCTTCTATTTCAACTATAAATACCTGAATGAGCTTATAAAATGTTTCTTCTTGCAAAAGAAAGTTCTATAAGTGGTTATCACCATTTGCGTTCTACTTCAAATAAAGTAAACACTATAATTAAAACTGGTGGCATCACCCAAACACATTAACCTCCTAGCCTGGCACTGCATAGGACTTTTCATGGGGTCCTCAGCTGCTTCTCACATTGTTTCCTATAAAGCTATTTTGTGTGTCATAAAATTGGAAAACCGGATAAATCCAGAAATTAACTGGTCGGTTGTTTGTAATATTTTTAAATTCTCAGAGTCTTACAGAAAATTGGGTCAGAGTCAGAGTAATCCCAGAACTCTTTGGAGATCTGAGATGGGAAGTATTTGCTACTTTCCTTGAGGTGCAGAAGAACCGGGCATAGTAAATAGGGGTAAACTTCAGACCACATTTCAGGGCTCTGACTTGGATGCCAGCTTTGACCTGAAAAGTGAATCTGTGGCCGGTGGGTTAGGAGCAGTGGGGATATAACTTTCTTTTCTACTCTAAATACATTTTCTTCCACAAACTTTAGTAATGATTTCTACTTACAAGAGGCATCAGGGACTGTGCTAGGCTAAGTCCCGTATGTTTTAACTTAATTTTTCACACAATCCTATGAAGCTGCTTCTATAAGAACTATTTATAGTTTGGATAATACATTCGGTATCTTTTTATGTGCTCAATAAATTTTTAACAACCCCTGTAAGATAGGAACTCTTTGGAGCTGGGCATGGGGGTACATGTCTATAATCCCAGCACTTGGGAGGCTGAAGCAGGAGGATTACCATGAGTTCATAGTGAGTTCAAGGCCAGCCTGAACTACACAGTGAGACCTTGCCAAAGCAAACATCCAAAGAGCAAAAAAACAAACAAAAAGTGCTCTTTATTTTTCTTTAAGGTTACAGATGGGAAAATCTGAGGCATCGGAAGGTTAGGTAACTTATCTAAGACAGCATAGGTATAAGACGTCCTTGAAAAGAAAAATAATAGGTGTGACTGGTTGAATTAGTCAATCAAAAACTGAAGTAAGAATATGGTTCGAAATGTTGCACTGGAAGAGAAACAGTGTAACTCAGAGAATCCAGAATTTCTGTTTTTAAGCAAAAGTTTTGGATAATAAGAATATTAAACTGATTATTTCCAAAATGTTAAGTGCTGCAATGGATTGTGTGCTTTTTTAGGTGTATAAGTAATAGAAAAAGCTATATTTTCTTCAAAATAATGGAAAAAAATGTACAGAATTGATTGACTTGATGCACAAAAAAGGTCACGAAAGAAGAAAAGCATTTAAGACAATTTTATACATCAAATTGAAATTTGATGAAATTGGAATAGAGAAAATAAGAACCATACATCAGTGATTTTTACCAGAGAAATACTTGGAGAAAATAAAAAGTAGAAAGTACAAAAATCAGCTGGGTGTGGTGGTGCACTCCTATAATCTCAGCACTTGGGAGACTGAGACAGGAGGATCCTTGCAAGTTCGAGACCAGCCTGGGCTACAAAGTGAACTCAAGGCCAGCCTGAACTGCATAGCGAGACCCTGTCTCATTTAAAAAAAAAAAAAAAAAAAAAAAAAAAAAGTACAAAAATCAAGTTTAGAAAACAATTGAATAGTGTAAAGTGCTCATATCCATTATAGAGCTCCAGCAATTATGCAGTCATGGTCAAAGTGCTGAGGTATAAATGGGGTTTGATATGAGAATGTCCAGTTCCTAGCTTACACACGTGATTCTTGGGTTTCTCAGCGCCTGTCAGATCATACATTTTTATAGTAACTGAGAAGCAGCACAGGCCTTTTGTTCTGATTTAGATGAAGAATGTCCCCCACGGGCCTCATGCGCTGTTAGGCAGGGGTTTGGGCAGACAGGTGAATTGTGGGGTGATAGACCTGACAGGCTGGTCGGAGGGGTGGATCTTGGGCATGACCCGAAGGACGGGTTCCCCTTCCTTGGTCTCCCTGCTGTCTCTTTGCTTCCTGGCCACGTGATGTGAGTACCTCCCATTGTAACCCTCTGTCAGGGCCTTCTGCCTTGGAGTTGGCTGACCCAAATAATCCTCACCTCTTGTTGTGGGGGTGTCTGATATTTTGTTCCAGGGACAAGGAAAGTGATTAAGACGCCTTTGCTTTATCAGTTTGCAGGAGAAGAAAGAAAGCCAGTATTTTCTTTTAGAATTGTTCTCGATGGTTTCTTTTGCGATTTAGACTTTTCTTTTTTTCTAGGCTGAGAAATTGACTTTCTGTGACATAGCTTGGTGAATAACAGATGTTAACCGGTCTCCCAAGAAGTGTTGTTTGAACTAGAACCTGGAAGATACTGATGTTCCAGGAGAAGTTCATAAAGGTCCTCATCCTCTCTTTACTTGTGTATGTGTAGGGTAGGGGAGCTCAACGTTAAGTAAATCTGGAGTCACAGGAATGCAGGATTATAACTGGAAAATAAGGTTTAGTTTTGAGGAATGTGACTCAGTATATACACAATATTTTTTTCATTTTATTTTGTTAGTACATGTTTGTAATTTGTGGAGTTTATGGTCATCTTGAGGAGTGGTTATATGTATATATCATAGCTTGTTTTAATTTTAAATTCCCTCCCCTGCCCTCTTCCTCCTCCTCTGGTTCCCCATTCATATTCTTCATTCCTGTTGATACCATTTATCTTAGCACGTGTTATGGCTTATAATATTTACATTGATTAGGGTTGCTAGGTTCCTGTACACTTACTTCCTCTAGTGCATCTTTGCATAATGTTTTCATTTATCTGCTGATGCAGAGTCCACAGCTGGTTGAGGATGGGAGCGGTGAATTGCACACTGCAGCTGCCCGTCTGCTGTGTATGTGTGTGACAGCTGCGGAGCCTCAGTTATTACAGCGGTGAGCCCAGGGAGTGATCCTGGGAGTTTCTCACTCCAGTTGTTCTGGGTTTGGGGAAAGGCAGGAGAAGAGCTTTCCAGGCAGGAGGCAGAATATATTCCTAGACCAGAAGGAAGGCATAGACTTAAACTTTTCTCACCCCGCAGCAAGGCTGGGGAAGCTGGGTGTAAGTGAGTTTAGGAAGTGACAAGATGCATAGCTGAGCAGGGATAGAGTGGGTTTTATCCTAAATACAGCAGAATGTTGCTGAAGGTCTTAAGCAGAGGACTAAGGAGAAAATATACATTATTATTATTATTGTTATTATATTATTATTGAGATGGAGTCTCCCTGTGTTGTTCAGGCTGACCTTGAACTCCTGGGCTTAGGGGAGTCCCCTGTCTAAGCCTCCCTGGAAGCTGGGACTCCCGGCGTGTGCCACCATGCCTGGGTACACCAATATCACAGGTTAACTTTTGCCACTGGAGAGCAGGGGAGGGAGGTGGCACAGTGCCATCAAGGGGTGGTGCAGATGGCACCTTAGACCTTGTTGGCAGGGGAGACAGACAAGCAGGAGGACCCAGGGGGATACCGGCTATAGGGGGATCTTTGGTGAAGGGGAAAAACCAAGCATGGTTGGTCAGAGAAGTGTTTCTCACTGGTTTTGACAACCTAAACCATATTTGTTGTTTTGGGCATTATAAACTTTGTGCCTTTTCTTGATTCTGAATTCTTTCTGTACCTCAGTTTGGTGTCATTTCCTCTCCCTTTCCCTTTCTGTATTTCTGAGTCTCCTTTATGGCTGGCTTCTCTTTTTTGCTTTAGAGTTTTCCCATACATTTTCCTTTTGAAAACCATTCTTTATTTCACTTTGATTTCCTTTTTATGGATAATTAAAAACACTGGCCTTGAACTTTATCTGCAACTACTCTCAGAAGTTTGATTTAATCTACTTTCTGAAATATCTAAAGTCCAATTTTTAAACTTCATCTCTCTCTTTTTTTTTTGGCTTGTTTATTTGTTTTGTCTTTTGGAAACAGGGTCTCACTATAGTTCAAACTGGCCTGGAACTCGTGATGTAGTCCATCCTGTCCTTGGACTTGATGCAGTCTGCCTGCCTCAGCCTTTTGAGTGCTGGGAATAGGCATGCACCACCACACCCAGCATGGCTTCCTCTCTTAACTTCTGTTTTCCTTTTAATGGTTCCACGGTTCTGGATTACCCAGAGAGGATTACTTAGTAATCCTTGGTTCATTCTTTTCCTTCTCTACAAATTATAATACCAAATCCAGTATCATTTCCAGGTTGTCAGGTGAAGAAACTGAAACTTGGAAAAGTTGTCACCCATCGAGGGCCACCCAGCTGGTTGCTGGTGACCCTGGTGTGTAAGCCCCACGCTGACCCCAGCGCTCATGCTTTTAGTCACTGTGTTAAGCTAGCACCTCATTTGTTTTTTATGCACATTGGATTTTCAGAGGTTGGGACCGATACACTATTAACAACTGCCCTGCTAGCTAGCATTGTTTTCTCTAGAAGTCCTAGACATACATCTTTGTACAGACATGAAAGAAACAAGTTTGCTGGGTCAGCTTACTCGCATTTCTTCACTGCGGAGAGAGAGGCACTCTTCACTTTCTACCCTACCAGGACATGACGGGGCTCATTCACCCAAGACCTTGCAAAGGCTGCGTCTCATTATTTAAAACAACGTTGGCCGTCTAGTGAAAACTTATTTTAAATTTTCATTTTTGTCACTAATAGCGAAGTTGAATTTCTCTTTCTTATTGTTTTGCTGTTTACCGGTGGCTTCTATTTAGCGCACGGTGGCATTGATGATCACGCTGGTTGGCATCAGGACGACGACCGTTTAGGTTGAAACTTGGTAAAGATGAACTAAAAGGTGCAATGAATCTTCTAGCTTCGGCATCAGAAACTGGGTTGAAGAGACCTCACTCTTATTTCTGACTTCTAAGTTCTTAAGTAACTTTTACATGAATCTTCTTGTTTATACAACTCCTGATATGAAGAGCCACGTGTTTTTGGAGACACATTCAGCCAGAGAATGCACTGGGCCTGGCCAGTGGCACAACTCTTGAGTTACATTTGTGCAAAATGGGAACCCGAATGCAGTGCTGTGTGCAGTGCTTTTGTGGGTAGTGGCCTCAGTCAGGATGGGGGTGCTCAGTTCCGCTGGACCTCTTTGAGGATGTGGAGCTGGGAATGTTAGGGGCCTTTTGGAAATGGGCTCTGGAGTCTCCCTGAGGCCATTGCGGAAGACTGTAAACCTTTGTTAACCCAGTAAATGTTAACTGAGCACCTACTCTGTGTGCAGAATTTTATTGTAGGACCTGTAGACACAGCAGTGAGCAGAATTGATAGAAAAGTCTCTGATTTTGAGAAAATTCTTGAGGTGCCTGTTGAGCTGCCCAGGGACTCTCCCATTCATTCTCAAATCTGGTACCTATTTTTGCTTCCCGGAGCCTTTCGTCATCTTCCTTGGGACACGGAGTCAGCCTCACAGCTTCTGGCAACCAGGGCCGCCCTTTCTTTGTGCTTTCGCTGAGGTTTCCTAACTGGAACCCTAAGTCTGGCTGGTGCGTGCTGGCCCTGGGCCCCAGTGACCTCCGGAGAGAATTGCTCCCTTTCTCCTTTCTGTTCTGTCATGGCAGCTCCCTGGCGGCATCGCTTGGGTTCCTTCAATGCTTGTCTGTCTAACAGGTGGGGCCTCGCTGTGTGTAAGACGCTGGCCCCTAGGCAGTGAGTCTCCTCTGGGAGTCCGGTCTGCCTGAGCTGGGCAGCGGTGCGCTGTAAGCCCTGAAGTGGTGATCTTGTCTCCCAGTTCCCTGCAGCTCCGCCCTTCCTGATGATTACATATTATCCATCTGTTCCTCCTCGTCCTCTGTGTCCTCAGCTCTAACAGTTTCTCAAGAGAAAAGAATTTTGTTCGGTGAGGAATGTGAAGGAAGTATAGAAGAGTAGGAGGAACGTAAAAGAAAAACCGCTACAGCATGGGTGGGGTTTGTGTGCACATACTTTTCTTGTACTATTTATCCGTTGACCGGATGCCTTTTTTTATGCATATAGTATCTTCTAACCGGAAGTGGTGGTGGCTTTAGGGGACTATGGGTTGTATGGATTCTGCCGCCTGGGACCGTGACCTTGAATGCTGACCTTAAGTTGGACCACACTGCCCAGTTAGCTGCCACATTCAAATTTGCATTGTTTTCTCCTTTCTGCTATTGGCTGTGTGTCCCTTAGTGTCCCTGTTTCCTTCCCCACCGTTCTTGGAAAATGTTCCTCCGCCAGGAGCTAGCCACGAAATGGTTTTTTTTTTTTTTTTTGGTCTTTTGTTACCGCTCCTCTATCTTGTCATGTAGTCAAGACATTTTAGTGATTCAGCTTCATTTTATAAGGACAGTCTAATGAAAGGATCTGGTGGCTGAAAGTGACCTGAGTGGGTTTTTGTTCTGTATGCTGAAGCAGTGTATTGTCTTGGCTTAGACTAGGACTGACCCTAGGTTCCAACCTTGGCGTCATCACCATTTAACGCCGTGATCTCCACTGGGCCGCTTTGTGCTCACTCTAAAATGCGGGGTGTAGCCGCTTACCTGTTTGGGCGCAGTGACGATGGATGCTGTGAACTAACAGAGAGGAAACATCCAGCAGTGAGTGCTGCGTAAATAATGCGATCATCACACGCACTCCAGCTGTTTGAAAACGCTGCCTTTGAAACAATTGCCTTGTTGAATATGTGTTAGATTTTCATGTCGCGCACAGGTCCTTATGTTAAAGTCGCCCATCTCACAGACTCGGGTCCTGTCTGCTGCAGGTGCGGATGGACTCATTCCTACCTTTAGGGCCTTTTCGGCTGGAATTTTATATGTCAGTGTGGTAAAATCTTCAGAGGCAGTTTTGGCTTCTAAGTGATGATTTTTGAAGTTCCTGGCCTTGGACCCAGATCGTCACTGGTTTTACCCGTTCCCCACTTCAAGGCTCCCACCCGGAAACCTTGCTGCTCCCCCCAAGCTGAGGAGGGTGTTCCCAGACCCGTGGGGCCTCCTGTCCCCCTTCTCCCTGAGGTTCGTGGCTGGATGTGGTGAGATAACCTCCTGCTCCACGGTTGGGGCCAGCAGTGGGAAACAATCAAGGCCAGTCTGCTGCTCCTGAGAAACTTCATTTGAAGAAAAGGGAAAGGCAGTGAAAGCTGAAGTCAAAAGAATGCCAGGGAGAGCCCTGTTAGGCCGTGACCTGGCCACAGATCCGAGCCAGCAGCCCTGTTGACAGCAAGAATTGATAGCATAGAAGAAAAGACACAGCAGTGGATGTGACAGAGAGGCCACGCCAAAAGCCAGGTTTTCTTAGTGTCACAGGCTCAGAGAGATCTCAGAACATGGGTGTGTGGTGAGTCTTTTCCATCATGGTAGTGATGGCAGGTTGTTCACTTTTTATGGGCTCTTTGCTGTTACAGTTTGGTTATCTAAGTCTTCCTTCCGTGCATTCAAAAGTTCCTAATTCGGCTAGGCATGGTGGTGCTCGGCTGTAATCCCAGCTACTCCAGAGGCTGAAGCAGGAGAATCACAAATGTGAGGTCAGCCTGGGCAGTTTAGCAAAACTCTGTCTCGGAATAAAACAAGGGAAGGTGGGGAGTGTCTGAGTAGTAGGGTGCTGGTGGGGCCTGTGTCACACTGGGGCCTCAGTTCCCAGCAACCCATGCACACACAGGTTGGAAGTTAATCCTGTCACATGCTGTATGTACTCATCTCATCCAGTCATATAGTGTATGTGTGCGGTCCTTCTAATTCTTGTCTAAAGGAGTACTCCTGTTTTACCGGTAATGCTTTCAGTGTCTCTTCTGGAGTTCATAGTCACAAAAATGGTACTTGCTTTTTGGAACCCTATTCAAGACTGCCTATTCTGGGCTGTGTTTTCTGGATAGCTATTTATCTATTTTTTCAGTGAGAGTTTTTTAAATTAAGTTTATTGGTACATTTTTAGGCATGCATAATGATTGCATTCATCATAGGAAATTTGTACCTGCACGTATCTTGATTCTTTTATTCCCCTTCTCCTCCTGTCCCTTCAACCCCTCTTCCCCTCCTTGTTTACAAAAGCTTTGATTCCATTTTTTCCTTCTTTTTTCATTTGTTTTTCTTTTTCCTTCCTTCCTTTCCTCTCCCCCCTTCCCATTTGAACCTTTTCTTCCTATTTCACAATATCTGTTATACATTTTGGTCCTTATTTACACTTTGGGTTTCTCACATTAGAGAAACAATGTAGTATTTACACATGTGTGTCCGATTTATTTCACTTAAGGGCATGGTCTCAAGGTGCATCCATTTAGCTGTAAATGTCTCATGCTTTGGATGGCTAGTTAATGTTTTTCCGAATTTGTCTTTGCTTAACCTCCGGATGGAATCTGTAATCTGGACCCCTGGGTTCGTTTGTCCCATGTGATGATTTATTTTATTTCCGTGTGACCTGTGTTGTGACCCTTCGGGCAGCAGCCTGTCCTCCGCACACGCATGTGACACCATGGGCTCTGCTGAGCCAGTCGAAGATGCCCAGTGGGTCACTGACCATTTCTTCAGCCTTTTTTTTTTAAGCTCTCTCATCCTGACTGAACTAGGGCACAAAAGAAGACATTTTAGCCCTTTATTAGGATGTCTTTTTAACTTCTGAAAAATATTTGTTTTAGTGGAAAAAAAAAAAAAAAAAAAAAGAAAAACCGGAGTTTGCTGAGATGGGAGTTGCACAGTCACTCCAGGCTTTGCTGGGCAACCACAGTTCTCATTTGTGACGCTGGTGGCAGAAGGGTGAAAAAACTCACGTTCCCAAAGCCAGGTGAACACCGGGTCTCTCAGTCCCTGCTGATGCCTGCATTTACTTTGGGCCCGAAGAGCATGCTGTGTTCACAAGGTAGCTCTTCACGAGGTTACCCCGGTACATGGGTCTTTTGTCTCCCGTTCATAGAGAGTCTTAGGAACCGTTTTATTTGCCAAGGTGTTACATTTGGTACCGGAATGTTTGAATAATACATTGTCTTGGTCATTAAGCATTATATCCCTGATCTTTCGAAACAGATGTTTCGGGGGTGATTGCATGTGCTCCCCCGACGCGTCCCTCCCTGGTAGATGGCCGTCCTCTCCCCGCTTCTCTTTGTGTTGTCTTCCCTCTCTGCTTGTGTCTTGTTCACATCTTTGCTTTGTTTACAGGGTGCCCATTGTGTTGCACTGGGACCCGCCCTTACATCCACACTTTAACTGATTGCCTCCGCAAAGGCCCTATCTCCTCTTAAAGGTACCTTCTGAGGAATTTAGGGGTTAGGACTTCAGCCTTGAAGTTGTCAGAGAACCCCATTCAACCCGTAACACAGGGGAGCAGCAACTCCCTGCAGTGCTCATGAACTGTCGCAGCGCTCCGGTCAAGAAGCTTCCCAGGTGCCTTGGGGAAGCGATCCTCGGTGAAATTATTGCACATGAAATCCTTAGATTATTAGACTTAGACCTGAGTCCCACCAGCTGGACAGTTTCTAGAAAACCTTTAAAAGCCATCCGCATTTCCCACTTGGGTCAGGGCGACTTGGCTTCCTGCTACGGCTTGTGTCCAAGTCCAGTCTGTTCTCAGGGCAGCAGCAAGAACGATGCTGCTAAGGGCCGCACCCTGGCCCCGCTCTGCCCAGAGCTCTGCGGGGGTCCCCTGCCGGGCTTGTGGTAACTGCTTATCCTTCCTGAGCTGGCCCTCGTGGGCCGACCTTCCTGCCTGCCGCTTCAGCTGTCCATTCCCCACTCGGCTTTGGCCACAGTGGCTTCTTGCCATCCCCGTGTCAGGCCCGTAAATGTCTCTTAATTCACCTGCCTGGTTTGCTCACTTGCCTGCTTCGAGCCATGGCTCTGATGCCATCTCCTCACCAAGGACTGTTGTCACCTGCCCGGTTCCTTCCCGGCATCCACTTCCCCCAGCCGTGCTTCCTGTTTCTCCTGGCATGGACCATGCAGCGCACGGCAGCTTCTCTGTTCTGTCATCTCTCCTCTCTCACGTCCACTCTCCCTCAGACTGTCCCCGCTGTCACCCCAGTTGATATGATTTGCATGCTGTTGTATGATCTGCTGCTTGAACATGCCTGGTAGACTGCTGCTGCTGAAATGTCTGGGTGCGTGAACGATGCTAACGTAGTGTAGACGTAGCGTGGGATTCTAAGGAAGGAATACTGGAATTCTCGCCACTTGGGTCCCTGCAAGTAAAGGAGTGAAATGAGGGGTGGAGGAGAACCCAGTGTCTTATTGATTCACAGGTGTGTGTGTGTATGTGTGCGGGTGCACTTGTGCTTGCTTTTTTAAATTTTTATACACAAAGTTGTGATCACTTTATTTTCTTTTGCTACATTTTATTTCTTAAAACTGCTATGAAAGTTGCAAGGCTGGAATAATAATGAACTTAGGCACACCCTCCCCTAGTTGCACCAGTAGTCCAACCTTTTCCTGTGTTTACTTTCTCTCTTCACTCTGTGTGTCTGTATGGCATCTGTCTGTTTCTGACCAGCCTGGGGTGCTGTTCTTAGGTCAGCTATCCCTAATGAAGTCGGGGGAGGGCCATACGCTATGAACCCTGCCAGTTTAGGTCATAGTGGCTCTGGGCCACGTAGTTTGCTGGAGGAGGAAAAGTGGGAGGTCATGTTAGTTTGATGTGACATTCTGTTTATTTTCATTTCATAAATGGGAAATCTGATACTTGGCTTATATGTCTTGCCCCAAACCACACACCTGGTAGCTAGCCAGCATTTGAACCTAGATTTGTGAGAGTAGAGTTTCTCTGTCTGTCTCTGTTTCTCTTTTTCTTTTGAAATAGGGTCTCACTTTGTAGCTCATGCTGGCCTTGAACTTGCATTGTTCCCCCTCCTCAGCCTCCCAAGTGTTGGGGTTACGGGTGTGAGCCACCATGTCCTGCTCTTTCTCCTTTTAATAAACCGCTCTGGGTCTACTTTACTGTGGCTTTGCTTTTTCTTCTGTAAAATAGGACCATTGTACTAGATTGCCTCCCAGATCATTTCCTCTCAAAGTTCCTTAGTTTAGGGTCAACACTTGAAAATCCATGGATATGGTGGTGGCTAAATGATGGCCCTCCTAGAGATGTCCCATCCTAATCCTTGCAACCTGTGAGTGTTATTTTACATGGTGAGAAAGACTTCTCAGGTGTGATTAAATTAAGGGAAAAGACTTTGGGAATTGAGTAAATTAAGGACCTTGAGAAAGGAAAGTTCTCCTGGATTGTTCTTAGGCCCAGCATAATCGTAAAGGTCCTCAAAAGTCACAGAAGGAGATAGAATGACCAGGACAGAAGTCAGTGGTGTGACTGATGGCTTGGCACAAGCCAAGAAATGTGGGCAGCTTGTGGAAGCTGCTTGTGGAACCTTCAGAAGGATCATGGCTGACACCTTGATTTTTTTTTGTTTTTTTTTTTTTTTTTGCTCCCATCTTAGAGTTCTAACTTCCATGAATTTAAGATAAATTGTGTTGTTTCCAGCCATTATACATGTGGCAATTTGTTATAGCATGAGCAGGAAATTAATACCTGAATGATAGGTTTCATCTGTTTTCCTTTTTTCCCCCTGCTTTTGTAATAACAAAGATTTTCTCTGAACCAAGCAATCTGTGGGCAAAGACAGTTGCAAGCCAGTGTGTGAGGCGGTTGTCAGCCTACTCCTCTCACTTGCCGGCCTGCCGTAGCGGGTACTCCCTCTGTGCAGGGCACCTAGCCCAGTCCATTCTCTGCTTTCACAGGGTGTATGGGATGCAGCTGAAGTGTGCAGTGTGGTTTAGGGGAAGTGGGATGGTGGTTTCCTGTGTGGACTTTTCTGTGGAATTCACTCCCTTCCAAAGGGTTCATCATAATTAGTTGGCTATTTTGACAAACAGTACAGTATTTGGTTGTCCGCAATGCGTTCTTTTGGCTTCTTGAGACAGGTTTGTGACCGTGTTTGGGGGCATATGCACCTTCATAGTCAGTCCCTGTTTGCCCTGTTAGTCACTTGAAGTCATTCTGTGACCAAGAGGAACTCACTGCGTGGACATCCCAGTGGTATTGGACTTGGGGAACCAAAGCCAGAAACACTTTAATGGCACTAGCAACTGTGTTGGCCCATGAGCTGCTACTAGAATGGCCCATGATTAGGTCTTCAGGCCTAGACTTGCCCCGTGGTAGATACTGGACTTTAGAGAATGTTTGTACCATTTTAAAAATGTTACTTACTTTTTTTTTTTTTTTTGACTTGTAGAGAGAAGCCATAGGGTTGTTGTGTATAGCACCAGTGCTGGTTTTATAAAACTGGAAAACATGATGGAAAATAAGAAGCCAGTGCACAGTTCTAGTGGCATTTTGTTTTACTTCCAAGTTCCTTGGATTAACATCATCATTTCCTTGGCAAGAATCTGGCATGAAGGATATTAAGTTCTTAGAGTCTGTACCCATTCCTCTGTCAATAAAACATGGATAAATTTTGCTGCATGTTTTGATGTGCAGAATATAGGGGCAGTTCTATTGGCAGACCTTTGCATAGTTGATAATGTAGTTATTTGGGTTTCTACATGGCAAAGAAATGTGAGCTTCTAGGTGCAATTTCTCCAGTTAAGAAAGAGCTTTGGAATCCAATATGATTTGTAAAAAATCCTGTACGTCAAGTTTCACGAGTGAGAAAAGTGCTTTTATTCACTGTTCATTTTTCTTTCCAAGCATGGATTTTAGAACATGCCTCATTTCTCCAAGCATCCTCACTGGTGCTTACTGTGATGGGGTGGAAGTTGAAGCTGATGGAGACTTACTGACCCCTTGACCAGGGCCATTCTTGTAACTTTAGGTGCTATAATGTGTTTGTATAATGCAACCACCATGCATTATAGTACAGTAAGAACAGAACAATCCAAATAGGCTTCCCACTCACGTAGCCAAATACCTACATTTATCTGTTATTTCATGATCTTAGCTCTAAATGTTAATGAGACAGTTCTGCTGTAAGAAATACTTTGCTCATGTATGGATTCATTAAGAGCAAGCAGTGGGAATTTGGATCAGGGTCTGGATGCTTTCCAAACCTGAATTTAAACTATTGTTGATACATAGGATTACTAGAATTATTGTGAGCAACCATATGCTAACAAATTTGACCTAGAAGAAATCCAGGAACACATTGATCTTACCAAGGTTAAATAACCACGAAATAGAAACCAAATAGACCAATAACAAGTAATAGGTTGAATCAGTAATAAAAAGTCTTCCTTCATGGTAAAGCCCAGGAACCAGGAACAACAGATAGTTTCAGTGCTGAGTACTGCAAAACATTTAGGAACAACTAGTATCAAATTTTCTTTAATTATCCCACAAAATTGAAGAGGAAAGAATTCTTCTAAACATATTCTTTAAGGTCAGCATTAAGATGATACCTGAACCAAGAAAGAAAACAACTTCAACAATAACAAAAATTATAGGCCAATATGCTTGATCAATGTAGGTATAGAAATCTCAACAAAATAGGAGAACCCAACAGCACATTAAAAAAGATGATTCACTGTGATCAAGTGGAATTCATCCCAGGGATGAAAGGATGGTTCAGCATATCCAAATACAAAATGTGATGCACCACATCAATAGGATGAAGAATGAAACCTGTAAGTGGTGTTTGGATACATGGTTCAGATGTGGGATACCCTCCAAAAACTCATGGGCTCATAGGCAAGGTGAACCCCGAAGAGGTGGGCCACTGGGGGCATGACTTGGAAGGTTGTATCTCCCTGCCTCCATCCTTGCTTCTCTTTGCTTCCTGGCCTGTGGACTGAAACCTTGAGCCAAAATCAACCTTTAAATTGTCTGTGTCAGGTTTGTGTCCTACTGATGAGCATGTGACTAAGACATATTTTGGAACCAGAGAAGCCTGGTCATAGCTGTGATGAAGTGTGGTTTGTTTAAGAGACTTTGGAACTGGTTTGAGGGAGGATTTTGGGAAGGTCCAAAGATGCCAGCTGGAGATGCCTTAGAATGCCATAAACTGAGCCTGATGGGAGATTCTGGTCAGAGCTCAAAAGACCAGAATGATAGAAATGTAGATAGGAAAGACCAGGCTCAGAAGGTTGCAGCTAGGAAAAAGGATTCTGCTGTTAGTTGGACTCAAGACTGTATTATGCTCTAGCAGAAAATTTGTCTACATTTTTCCCGTGCCCTGAGACTTTGAGGGAAACTGAGTTTAAGGGTGATGAACTAATTAATCTGGTAGAAGAAATTTTAAGAGAGCCTGATGTTGAGACTGTAGCATGGTGTTATGGTTGACACATTGTGTCAAGTTGAGAAGTTTAGAAGTTTAACTGAGAGACTCAGTAGGGAGCCAGGATCCTTACTTTGTAAATATCCTCATCCTGTACAAGTGGAGGGCACAGAGGTTTTGTGAGTGCTATGCCTGCCCCGGAGTGGGGGGTGGCCTGTGTATAATATAGGGAGCCCCCTTTTTGCTCTGCCTACTTGCTGGCTGCTGCCTTGAAGTGTTGCCCCTGTGCCACGCCACCCTGCCTTGGAGCCAGCTGATTATGGACTGAAACCTCCACAAACAGTGAGCTAAATAAACCTTTCCTTCCTTCATTTTGGGTGTAGGGTATTTTGTCCCAGCAATGAGAGACAGGTAACCAAGACACATGGGAACTGTTGGGAATCTGATTCTTCATTGAGAATCAAGATGACTCAGAGGGACATTTTGAGTTTCACTGGACAGGAAACTTATCTAAAGTTGGGGTCTGCAAATTTGGAGCAGAGGAGAAAATGGCTGCTCAAAAGTTTAGCATTAATAAGGAGCCAAGTACTCAGTCTTAGGCCAATAGGAAGGATGCCTTGAGGGCTTCCCAGGAACTAGCAATCACACTCTTGTCCTGCAAAAGTGAAACACTGATTTGGGAAGAAAGCCTTAGGGCATCCAGCTTATTGAGGCCTACTGTGAAATAGTTTCCAGGAGCTCAGCCTTCATGGTACTCAGAGACTTCTGCAACCATAATTCAAGGAGGCCCCCTTACTGTTTGAACTGGCAGCAGACTTTGGCATCATCAGAATGCAACAGTTGTGGGGCCAGGGAGGCTTCCCATATTTCAGAAGGCCTAGGATGCCAGGCAGTATGCCCTGAGAGGCAGTGTGAAGCAGAGAAGCAGTGAGGGTGAAGCTAAATTTACAGCAGAGATTCCAGGAAGTTGGAGATGCCAGAAATCTGCATGTCAGCTGAGGAAAGCAGCAGGCAGTGAGCAAAGCCACCCCAAGAGAGAGGCCATGGTAGTTGCAACCAGTAATGTTGCAGTTGCAAGGCCACCCAAGCCCTCTGAAGTTACATTTTTGCCCCAGGTGCTGGGCATGTAGCTACAGGATTTAAGGTTTGCCGTCCTGCATCTTGGTCTTGCTTTGGTCCCATTCCTTTCTGTCCCTGTTCCTCTCTTTTAGAATAGGAATGTTTGTCTGGTGCTGTTGTATGTTGGAAGTGTTTAACTTTGTTTATGATTTTTATAGGGACTCAGAGCTAAGAGTTTCCTTTAAGTCTCAGAGGAGACTTTGGACTTGGATTTTTCAGCAACCCTGAAACTGTTAAGACTTGGGCAACTCTTAGAGATGGACTATGCCTTTTGCATAGAGATGTGTGTGAGTCTTGGGGGCCAGGAGCAGAATGTTACAGTTTAGATTCAGGACCTCCCCCAAGAGTCTCCTGCTCTCATGGGTGGGGATCATAGAAGGCAGGGCCTGGCCGGAAGAGGTGGATCGTGAGGCTGTGACCTGGACATGTATGTCTCCCTTCCTTCCTTCTTGCTTCTCACTGCTTCCTGGCTGCCATGATGTGAGCAGCTGCCCTTGCCCATGCCCGCAGCCGTGCAATCCTGCCTTGGAGCCAGGAGACTGTGGACTGATGTCGTGAGCCAAGATCAACCTCTCTTCCCTGAAGTTGTGGGCATCAGGCATTGTGTCTCAGTGACAAAAAAGTGACTAAGACATAGGTTAGCATTCCTTCCCCAGAACGATACTAAAGGGGAAGTACAGAAGTACCTCAGCATAAAAAAGCTATACGTCAGCCAACAGTTAACATACCGAACTTGGGAATAGCAGAAAGCAAGCTTTCTATTACCTGGAACGAGACAAAGATGCCCACTTTTACTACTTCTGTTCAACACAGTGCTGGAAATCCTGTAAGCAAAAACAGCCAAGTGAGAAAAAGAAAAATAAATAAATAAAACCATAGATAAATACTTGCGATGAGCTTATTTGCCTGGCAAACCACACATTAGCTCCATGGAATATTCTCTGATTATGAAAAATAAGCCTGAAAGCTATGCAATAGGTCCATGAAGTAAGTTTGTAAGGAAACCCGTTTCTTTATGTCTAATTCACAGACGCCATCTGTGTTTCAGGAATAGATCGAGAGGCATGAGAATGTAGATGAGTCTCCTTCGGGGCGATGATGTGTGAGTGGGAAGGCGATGGTAACAAGGAAATACCGAGTCCTTGGGAACAGTCCGGGTGACAAGTGCGGTGAAACGGCGGTGGCAAGGAGGGGCGGTGGTGTTTCGGGGAGGCTGCGAAGGAGGGGGAGTTTCTGAGCTGAGCTTCGGGGTTGAGGAGAGGGGAGCGGAGCGAGGATGTGGCCGGGGAAGCAGCCGCTTTCGGGGACCTCAGCCTGGCACGAGCTGGGTGTGCGTGTGGTCAGGTCTTACACAACCATTGTGCGTATGTTGCAAGAGAAACTTAATTCAAATGGCCTGAAGAGCTACACTTTAGGTGGGTTTTTTCTTTTTCTTCCTTCTGTTACAGGGGATTAAGCCCAGGCCCTTTACCCTGAACTACATCTCCAGCCCTCTGGCCTGCCACCTTTTTATTGCTTTTTTTAATTAAAAAAATTTTTTTATTATATTTTATTTTTTTGAGATAGCATCTTGCTATGCAGTTCAGGCTGACTCGAACTGGCTTTGTAGCCCAGGCTGGTCTCACAGCGATCCTCCCACCTCAGCCTCCTGAGTGTTGGGATTATAGGTGTGTGTTACCATGCCCCGGCCTTGCCCCTTTGTTTCTTGAGACAGGATCTGGCTAAATGTTCCATCCTGTGCTCGGATTTGCAGTCCTTTCTCTTCAGCTTTTCAGAGTACTTGGATTACAGGCATGCCCCACCACACCCAGCTGTGGTTTGTAAAAATTTATTTTGGGGGCTAGGGGTGTAGCTCAGTGGTAGAATGTGTACATAGCACACACAAGCCCTCGATTTGATCCCCAGTATCCCCCAAATATTAACTGTACAATTATGGCAAAATGTAGAGGTATTGATACACAAATATGCAGCCTAAAGAAGAATGTTAAAGCAAGTATTCACAGGCCCCCATGAGCTTATGAAAATAAAATCTTTGATCCCTTTGTACCTTTCTGATATCATTGCCCTCTTGCACATGCAGAGGTGAACATGTTAGGATGATTCACTTGCTACTCCATGATCTCATGACCTCTATGTATAACCCAAAAAACTGCCTTAGTGTGGCTTGTATTCAAACTTTGTAAGAGAACCATACTGTGTGTATCCTTTCTGTGACGTGTTTCTTTCACTCCAGATTGTGAGCTTCCTCTGTGTTGATGTGCAAGTTTGTGTTCTTTAACTTTACCGTGTACAACTGTGGTTACTATAATTTGTCCCTTGGTACTATTGGCAGATACTTGTCTTCTCCAGGATTTGGTTATTACTGTGACCACTTCTGTGAGTTCTCTAGGGTACATTCACAAGTACCCATGTGTGACAGCTGTGTCTTGGAAGTACCGCCAACATTCCTGGGTTGTAGAATATCATCAGGTTTTCCAGAAAATGTCAAAGTACTTAACAAGTAGTTAATGCCAAATTTTCTTCCTCTGGGAGTGTTGGAGGATTTGTTCCTGCTCATACAATCACACCAACACTTGGAGTTGCCCGAATTACTAACTTTTGAGGTATCTTAAGGTTTTAATATTTACTTTTATGACCACTAATGACCGAGCATTTTTCATGTGGCTACAGGCTATTGGAGTTTCCTTCACTTCCTTTTATGAACCGTGCCTATCCAAGTGTCGCTCATTTTCTTTTTATTGGAGTTTTGCCTTATGTGATTGATGTATCACAGTTCTTCATGCCTTTTGACTATGTGCTAATCTTCACTCTTGTCTTTAAAATTTCATCCCAGCCGGGCATGGTGGCACATGTCTTTAATCCCACCACTGAGGAGGCTGAGGCAGGAGGATCATTGTGAGTTTGAGACCAGCCTGGGCTACAAAGTGAGTTCAAGGCCAGTCTAAACTGCATAGTGAGACTCTGTCTCAAAAAATAGGGCCGGGGATTTAGCTCAGTGGCCTAAGCCCCTGCCTGGCAGGTGCAAGGTTGTGAGTTCAATCCCCAGTACCAAAATGAAAAAACAAAAACAAAAAACAAAACAAAACAAAAAATCAACCCAGTCAAACTGAGTGTGAGCTTTCTGTTTCTTTATGAGTGATCCCTCCCAAACCTAGCAGTGTGAAACAGCAGCCTCTGAATATCAGTTTGGACTTGATCTGGGCAGCTCCCATCTCCTCTGGACACACAGCTGCCCGCAAGCCAGAGAAGCTGAGCTCCTGTGGGTGGTGGGCAGCTGCTCGGGCAGCAAGGGTCTGTGGATCCGCAAGTCCTCTACTGCCTTGTAGACCAGGCCTGGGCATCTCCACATGGTGGGCAGAGGGTTTTAAGAGCTGAATGGGAGAGTGCAGAGTTTCTTGAGGTGAAGGATCTCAGTTGTACAGTGTGAGCAGTCCAGCTTCAAGGGGTGGGGAAATGGACGAGCCGTCCGTAGGAGGAGTTGCAGAGTCGCACTGCAGAGATGCGTGTGCCAGAGAGGTGAGGAGTCACACTGCGCTTGCAGTATGTCACCTTTCACACCATGAATTGTGCTTCTCTTCCATCCCTCAAGGGTTAGAAATTACAGTCCTGCATCATCTTCCAACAGCTTTACAGTTTTCCCTTTCGTCCTTAGGCCCCTCAGTGGGCCTTTTGTTAGCAAATAACCTTGTGAATGTAAGATAAACATGAATTGGATGGGAGGGAAATGAAGTTTCAAAAATCATGACAGTTGGAAATGCCGACGGTGGAGGAGGTCATTCCTGTGCGGGTAAGGGGGACATAGGAAATCTCTGGACCTTCGACTCAGTTTGGCTGTGAAGGCAGACAAGTCTACTCAGCAACAAAATGTGACAGCAGCTGAAAGCACTGGTGGGCATTATTAGAAAGTTTGGGAATGAGAAACAGCTGGTCTTTGGAGGCTTTGGACTAGGTTTTATACCTCATGATTAGGTTAAAAAATTAAGTAGCATTTTCTAATGTGAAAAGAAAGATTTTTCCTTTTCATTCTGTTTGTTAGCTGTCATACAATGGAGAAAAGAGAAATCTACTCCTACTATCTTATGATCTTACAGAAGCAATGTTTAATTTGTACCTCGTTGGCTTACTTTCTTGTCCATTTTTATTAACAGCAAGTAGGGACTTGATCAGTAGCTGCCAACTGCATTTCCCCCAACATTTCAATTTTTTTTTGGGGGGGTACCTGGAATTGAACTCAGGACCTTGTGCTTGCCAGGCAGGCGCTGTGCTGCTGAGCTGTATCCCAGCTCCCCAACACTTCAATTTGCTGGAGATGACATTTTATTTTCAAATAACAGGACACTATTAGTTTCCACTGTGTGACGGCGGCGGCAGCAGCGGTGGAGGGCGTGAGTCAGTGAACAGCTTCGGGGTGAGCAGTGTAGACCACCGGCAGGCGAGCGCCCTGCTCAGGCCCCGGGCCTGGACAGATGGGGTTAGAGTAACAGCAAGTCTTTGCAGTTGTCACCTGTGCAGCACTGATTGTGCTAATTACTTAATATCTCTGGTCCATAGCTCTTGTTAGAAAAGTGGGTTAGTTCCATTTTATATATCTCTTGAAAACATTGAGTGACATTATGTACGCACACCAGACCTCGTGTGGTATGTCATTCTTAAAATAATTGTTCACCCATGTTATTTACTTGTTTTTGTGATGCTAAGATCGAATTCAGAGCCTTGTGGATGTTAGGCAAGCACCTTACCACTGAGCTACATCCCCAGCTCAGTAATTGTGTCACACCAGGCTAGGGAACTAAACCTGAGTGAGTACAAGGGTTGTTTTTCTTTTCTTTTTTTGTGATGCTGGAGATTGAACCCAGAGTCTTACCCATATGCTGCACCAAGCTCTACGCATAGCTGTTAACCTATTTTAGAATTTTCTACTGTTCTTTTAATCTCTAATGAACAGAAAGAACAACCTCTGTTGTTCTTTTGAAGAATTAATTCTTTCTACCATTTCACTGGCCTTTGAATTCCTCCCTGCTGCTGTTTTCTGTGAACGTTGTTTTTGAATCTTCTGGGTTTTTCTGGCTGGAGTAGTTATTTGGCAATTAGTACAGAGCACCTGGTTGGCTAACTTTGAGCTTCCGGAAGGCCTTATGTTTGAAATCCAGGCAGGCAACCAGATCTCATCCAGCCCCGAGAGGTACTATCAGGCATGTGTGTGTTCTTAATCATAGCCTGAACTTTGGAATTGGGCAAGTTCTGACCTGCGTGAGCAGGGAAAAGGAAAGTAAGTGCTCTGGGGAAATGATGTGAAATAATCCCATCTAGGGAAGAAGACGGGGTGTGTGTGTGTGTGTGTGTGTGTGTGTGTGTGTGTGTGTGTAGTGGTTCTCCATCACCTGCTCTGTGCGTGGAACAGAAGTCGGGGGCCACCCAGAGGACGTGCCAGTTTGAGGCTGATGGGAACTGACTTGTGCCATCTCACTGGCCAGGTGGAAGGGGAGCCCAACACCTTTACCCACTTCAAGGGAGTAAATTTCCTCAAACCCTTGGTTTAGCAGTGAGAATGCAGCTAATGATTGTTCCTTTCTTTGCAGGTCTCTCGGCAGCCCAGCGAAAGTTTGCTCATTCACTCAGAGACTTCAAGTTTGAGTTCATCGGCGATGCAGAGACGGATGATGAGCGCTGCATAGGTAGAGTATGTCCTCGTGAGGCTGGCTGGCTGTCCTTCCTCAGCCTCAGCTGCCAAATCCTGACTCCTTTCTCCTTCCAGATGCCTCCTTACGTGAATTTTCAAATTTTTTGAAGAATCTAGAAGAACAGAGAGAAATTATGGTGAGTACAAGAATGTAAGTTAATAAATCCAGTTTCAAGTTGGGGAAAATCAGGGTTTAAAAGCCAATTCTAGCAAAAGTTTTGATTGCATTTATCTGTGGGTGTATGTAGTAGGGCATTTAGTGAAAAGAACCATAATCATGATCTCATTGTGAAGTGAATTTCAGGGACTTTGGGCCTGAGATCTGACCCTCCCAATGCAGGTGAGAGATGTCAGAGATAGGTCAGGCTCTACAATCGTTCCCTCTCCCTCTCATTGGTTTTTCTGGGGTCTTACTGTTCCAGGATGGGGGGGGGCCAAAGCCATTTAGAGCAAAACTCTGTAACTTTATTGGTAAAATGGGGGACTGGCTGCTTTTTAGCTTTATGTTGTCAGTAGAACTTTCATGTAAATAGGCCCTCAGACAGAGCATTAATTTCTTAGGAAGTCAAAAGCAGAAAAGCCAACACAGAGGCAGAGGGAACAGCAGGGTGATTGTGGGACCCGACTCATCGCTGTAGATTTCTCGGCTGCGTTGGCAGGGACAGATCTCAGGCCTGAAAGTCCCTGAAGTACACTTTGCATTGAGATTACTGGTAGAGTTTTCCAGTGCAATAGGGAAGCAAGAGGGAAGGGAAAGTGGCCATTTATTGAGGACACAGAGAGGAGCCCACAGCCTGTGGGCATTTGGCTTTCTCCTTGGACTGGATACAGAGAGGCAGAGGGTTATAAGACCTCTGATTGGAAGTAGTACATGGGACACGCATTGGTGACCTGCGAGGAACTGATTGGAATTTTCTTTGTGCACAAATGGGAAAAGAAGTTGCAATTAGGGCCTAAGGGATAAAAGGAGGAAGTGATCATGAGGGTAAGTGTTCCCTGTTTGGCCTTCTGCCATGTTAGACCATCGCCATAATTGTTCAGCAATTTGTACTAGGGCAAGAACCTTTCAGTTACCATCGGAATGCTAGGAAGAATCCCTGGCCTTCATCAGATGTGCTGCGTGGGCCTTGTGCTCTGCCCTGTGTCTTGAGCGGGTGACTTTATTTAACACTTGTTCAGGTGTGAAGTTTGGGGATAGCATGGAACATTGGCCCACGTTCCTAAAGAACTTGCATTTCCTTTTTAATGATATTCATCAATTCAGAGATTGATAGTAGAATCCCACTGGGTTACAACATGCTATTCTCCCTGGGTTCTCTAGGCGTACAAAAGATACGAAGTGGTTTAGTGGTAGAAAGCGTGCTTATCATGCATGAGGCCCTGGGTTCAGCCCTTAGCACCAACCCCTGCCCCCTGGAAATAAAAACAAAATCTAAACTGTTTTTCAAGTTTCTTGAGGATGAGCACTACCTGGCATGGGACAGTGTAAGGGTCCTCGGCAGGCTGAGATGTGGTAGTGATGCTAGTACTGGCCGTGGTAACTGAGACAGTTAATCTTGACTGATGCCAGTACTATTCTCAGCAGGCTGCCTAATTTTAAGTCATTTAGTAATCACATTGACTCTTATCAGGCAGAGGCTGTCTTTGCACCCTATCTTACACCTGAGGAAACTGAGGCACAGTGCCTTGTCTAAGATCACGTGGCAGAGTTCGAGGCAGAGCTGGTGTGTGTGAGATGCAGGCACTGAGTCCCCACCTGCCGTTGGCACCAGCTTGCTAGAGCTTTCTGTTGTTTGCCTTATAGGGGCCAGTGTGTGTGCGCGGGGGAATTTCAGTCCAGTGGACTTGGAGTATGGATGAAGTAGGAGGGGGAAGCTGATTTTGATTTAAAGTAACAGAGATGTATGCCTTCTAAAAGCCCTCATACAATTTGCACTGTCCCCTAAATTCTGATACATTTTGTGTATGTCATAATTTCCATGGAGGCTCAATGAACATAGGTTTTCCTGGCACATGCCGACAGATTCAGATGTTACTCATGTGGTCCCGAGTCATTGAATTTTCAGCTGTTTAGGAAAGACTAAATATAATAGGGGATAAAAATAATGTCACGATGTCACCTTTCTACTGCATGACATAGATACAGGTTGGTGGTTGAGAGTCTTGGTTTATTAGTCTCAATTCATCTGTGTATGTTCAAATTTCCTTGTTATTTAGATGTTCTTTTCTGGAATCCTGAGTATCCAGAAAGTATTTATTGATATCCTGTTGTGTTTCAGTGACTTTAGAATCTGAGAACACTCAGGCACGCTAAGCTGAAGTCTCTGCCTTTATGGCATTAGAGTCTAGGAATGGGAGGTGACAGTTTAATCAATAAGCATGTTTCAGAATTGATGGCAGGCCGCAGAGTAGAACAAAGAAGGGAAAGAAGCCAGAGTGGGGCCTGGGCTGGTGGAGATGGAAAGTGGCAGAGAGCTGAAGGCCTTGCTGTCCCGGACTGGACTGTGAGGTGTCGTCCTGCTTCTGGGAGAGGAGAGTTGTGGGCAGAGCGGAGCTAGGTTTTAACTCTACAGAGACACTGCGTAACCATCGCCAGCCTTCATTTTCTGTTTCCATGTTAGATGACTTGAATGACGCGGTCCAGAAACTGGAGTGTGGCCTTAGCTCAGACCATGTAATAGAGAGAGCAGGGCTCTTGGAGATTTTGTGCGCTGACGTACTGAGTTCAACCTCGAGCTGTGTGATGGTGCTTGATAGGTTTTCCATCCTGGGGAGAAGGAGGGTGACGAGGTTGGGTCCCCAGAATGGGCAGTAGTGAGAAGGGATGGAGTCTGTAGAAGGAAGGCTATGAAACCCCGAGGAATGGCCCAGGGTGCTCCGACCCACTTGTGGGGAGAGAAACACCAGCCGGTAGCAGAGCTCTTTCTCCAGCCAGAAAGCAGTGGTGAGCAGCACAGCCGGCCAGAGAATTCTTATTTGCTGCCTGGAGAACAACTCGCATGTCCAAGAATAGAGCTAAATACAATGCAAGCACACGCTGTCAGCACCCGGCTTTGTAGCCAGTCTGTTCCTCCTGTGCGCCCCACTGCGCTCCCATTGTTGTGATGGAAAGCTGAGCTCGATGTCACTTCAGTTGCAAATACCTCAGTGTGTGTCTCAGAAAGGTAACGCTTGGTAAGAACAGTATGCCATGTTCAAATAAATTTCATTTGATGGTAACTTTCTTTTTTTGAAGCCCAGGCTTTCCCACTAAGCTACATCCCCAGCATTTTTATTTTTATTTTGAGAGAGTATTTCACTCACTTGCCCAGGTTGGGCTCAAACTCGACAATCTTCCTGCCTCAGTCTCCCAGAGTGCTGGGATGACGAGTGTGTCATTTGATGAGTAACTTTTTAAGTCACTTTAAGAAGGTTCTATTTTTCTTCCTTGGCAAGAATTTCTGATTCTTTTTAATTTTCCATTAAAAAATCTTTAAGATGCTGCTTTTTCTGAATAGCATCTTCTCTCAAGCATAGTAATGAGATTCATAAAAGTGGAAAAATTTGATATTTAAATCATATTGATGTTACCTGGGTACTTATGTCTCAACTTGGTAGTTAGCAATCTGTCTTTTGTCTGTCTCTCTCTCTGTCTCGTTTTTTCTCTCTCTAACTTGGAATCCTCCTGCTTCAGCATCCTCAGTAGCTGGGATTACAGGTATGCACCACCAAACCCTGCTTAAATTTTTTTCTTTGAATGTTTTGGGTTTTTGGGGGGTGCCTTGGGGTCTTGTTTGACTCTACACGTTGTGCAGGCCGGCCTTGAATTCCTGGGCTCAACTCATCGTCTTGCCTGGGCCTCCCCAGTAGCTGGTACACACCACCACGCTTGTTTTCTTTAGTATTTTCTAAAGCTGAATAAAAAATAACCACATTCCTAGACACTAGCCTTAAACTTCTGAAGAAGACTAAATATGTACTTCAAGAAATTTCCAGTATTATTCTGGAGGGTAGCTGGTGGAAGGTTACTTACAGTGGCCTAAGTGCAGTAGCAGAGGAATCAAGGTAGCCGATGTAGAGAGAGGAGCAGCTCAGACCTTGCTATCAGGAAAGGAGGTGGAAGACTCAGCCTTGGAGTTGGAAGTCTGTGGGAGGAGCACAGAGGAGGCCTTAGGATAGTATGGAGGCTCCAGCTTCTGAACACAGAGGTAAGGAAGCCAAAATGGGTGCTGGTGCATGAATCCTGAAAACTGCGAGAGAACTGGTACAAACCAGAAGCATGTTAAAAACCGCGGATCAGAAAAGGAATGCAGCATGACAGTTGTGGAATAGAGGAATCTTCTAAAATTGATTCCTAGAATTTAAATACAATTTCAGTGTTCATTTTCATATTTAAAAGGCATGAGCTTTATTTCCTGAAGTCCTAAATTAGATAGTGGTGCAACATCATGATTGGGTACTCATAAGTCAGACTGAGTCATTACATAGTAAAAATTTAAATATAAAAATCTTTGTTCTAGAAGACAAAGACTACTGACAGCTTCTTTCTTTGCTTTGCTCTTTGCTTTTCTTTCCTTCTTTCCTTGCTTCTTTTGAGAGTCTCACTGTGTAGTTCAGGCTGGCCTTGAACTTGTGGTGATCCTCTTGCCTCAGCCTCCTGAGTGCTGGGGTTACAGGTGTGTGCTGCCAAGCCTGGCGTGACAACCATTTTCAAATGTTTTTTGTATCTTAAATAGGTGTTACCTAGGGCTTTGGGTTTTAAAGGGACAGCGTCACCTGTCTGGAAGCTCAAATACTGGAACAAGTTCTTCTTTGTTGGTTTTGAGCCAACAGGTATCTGTGTCCATGTGTCTAATCTGTATTCCTAAATAGGGTGCATTTATTTCAACAGACACCACTGTGTGCCTACCACTTGCCAAGAAAAGACATAGTCCCTTTCCCCTGGAGTCCACAGCTGTCCCTAGGGGGAAATGGCCCAAAACTCGTACCTTCAGCCTGATTAGAGTAACTGAGTTCCTGGGGAATTTAGGGGAAGTCCTCTTGGAGAGGTGAATTCCAAGCTGAGTTGAAGGATGAATGGGAATTGGGTAAGGAAAGATGGATTGAAGCGCTGATTTCTTCCTTGAGTGGGAAACGGGTTGAATCTGAGCATCAGGGAGGATTGTGTCTGTGTATCCCCTCCTCCCCATCTTGAGGTTCAGCTGCGTTGCTGTAAAAATGAGTTACTGGAGTTGGAAGAGGCCCTCGGTTCCATCCCTAGCGTCCTGCAAAATCAAACATCAAACCCTGGAGCACGAAGTATTGGAGAAGGAAGTGGAGAGCTCTGTAGTCTCATAAAGAAGTCACTGCTTCCCTCCGCACTTAGAAGTCCAGTTTCCCTGACCGGATGTGCCTGCCCCTTTCCAAAGCCAGCACATCTTTTTCAGGACCGTGCTATGAACCGAATAGTCTGACTGTGGACGCGAGCGGGGGGCCTGGGCTCTGGGAAGCGTCCAGCCGGCGTCGTTACTGCAGCCTGGCTCCTGTGCGTGTTCCCCGCGGAAGCGCTGCGTGGCGGCGGGCGGGCGTCTGTCTGCCAGGATTCCGGGGATGTTCTCTCCGGCGGGGCGGGACGCGGTGTACTTCTCCGCGGTGGGCAGCTGTCCAGGAATCTAAGGGCTTTTAAAATAGCACTGCACTCTAGATGATGTTCTTTAAAAAGCCCTGTGTATTGTGTTTATTTCTCCATATGGGTTCCTTTATTGGATTATTTTGTTTTCTTTGCTATCCTCCAAGTGATGGCTCCATTGCTGGGGATTCTGGCAAATTGGAGCCGTGGTGCGTGTGGTGCGGGAGGCCGAGGGTCTGCAAGGAGAGCTTGGCAGTGGTGCCCAGAGATTCCTGAAACGGCCTTGGGCAGCGCCTGTCTCTGATCCCAAGGGTGCAGGGGCTGGTGGGCACCAGGCAGACAGGAGCAGCTGCCCTGTCCCCCTGCTGCATCCCTTCCCTGCTTGGGCAAGATGACTTTCCCCAGGCAGTCCCCTAGACCTTCAGGCCCGGTGTGTGTGTGCGTGTGTGTGTGCATGTGCGTGTGTGTGTGGGGTTCCCTCCATGAGGCTTCACCCTTGTGAAAACCCTGGGACAGGGCACGCCTGCTGGGCGATGCACATTGAACTTGTGTTCCGCAGCGGAGGAGGCGCCAAGTCTGAGTGTGCCGCGCGGCTCGGTCATCCTGACGTCCGGGCGAGGCCCCAGCTCTGCCCTGCCGGCCTTCGCTCCTTCTGCACCGTCGTTTCATCGCCTCCAGTCTCTTCTGTAACTGCTTGCGTTTTTGACATGGATTTTTGTTGCAAACCAGTATTTTTTCTTTCAGCAATGTGCTACAATATTCTAAAAGTTATATTTTGGTAATACAAGTGTTGTAATACTCAAGTCCATTAATTCTCTTTTTACCTTTGGGGAGAAAATTGCGAGATAGTCCTTCTGTAGTATGTCCTATCCTAGGGCTGTTGTTTTCAGAGCAGAAACAGACGAGAAATGCTCATTCTCAGGCCCCTGCCCAAACCTGCGGAGGCAGAACTCTGGGGCCTGTCCTTCAGCCGGTGCTGTAATGGGCCCTCCAGGTGACTCAGATGGGCTGAACCACGGGCTTGAGTGCCAGGGACATCTCCTTTGACAGCCCTTGCCTTAAAGCTAGATCTACCTGAATAGTGAATATAAACCAGGTTTTTTTTTTTTTTTGATGACTTTATTGTCAACCAAGTGGTTAAAATAATCTTTAACAATTTAAGTTTTTACCCATCCCTTCCAAAGGATTTGAGACTTGTAGGACATTGTATGCCAATAGAAAAATTATTCCTTTAGTTCAGTCTTGCAATAATTTTCATAATTATAATAATAAACAGGTCATCAAATTGTTTTAATCAGTTCTTCTACAGATCAAATGACCCATTTTTATATGGATGTCTGTTGGCAGGCACGTTCAGAATGGCAGAAAGTCTGTCTCGCACTTACTGATGAAAACATTGCTCAGTTTGGTTTAAAAGCTGTCCGTGACCTAAGTTTAGGAGGATTTTTTTTCCCTTGGAACCGAACTTTCCCACTGGTGACATCGCTTTTTCAAATATTCATCTTTACTCCTTAAAAGCCTGTTATGATTCAGTCAGGTACAGACGCCATTGTGAAACCCACTTGTCAGGAACAGACCTTTTGCAAGTTAAATTTTTTCCCACCTCAAATCCTATAGCGATTATAGTGCAGAGGAGCTCAAATCCGCATTCCAGACCAAGCGAGGCTGTCTCCTCCCAGAGCCTTCCCTGACAGGCCTTGCCCGGGACCCAGTGGCTCTGTGTGGGTGACTCATCGTCATCTGTGGCTGCTCCACCTTCTCCTCCAGATTCTACTTCTCCACTGAAACTCGCATTTCCTGTGTTTCATGTCCCCGGGGCCTGTTCTCCTCTTCCGTGGAATTAACTGGCTCTGGGTCTTCTTCCTTTTTTACCCCACCGCACATGCACAAGCATTCCGACACGGGACGCCACAATATGACCAGCCCATTCACTTCATTGTGTAATAAGAGGACTGATTCATTGTTTGCCATTGGTTTAGCTGAATCTTCTGTTTCATAGGGTGAAAGTTTGGGACAAACCAGGACACCTGGATCATTCTTTTTAGATCCTGTCATGAAAATACTCAGTGGTTTGGCCATTGATTCTGAAAGTTACAAGTTTTTGAATTTTTACATGAAATTGATATATGTTACCTAGAAAAATTCAAGTAAAAGAATTTGAAGAGAAAATTTTAAATTATGTCCTATTGTTATGTGCTGTTTGAAAAATGGAACAGTAGGCATAAAAGAATTAAAAGAAAATACTAAGGTAGAATTTTGGGAAGCTGAGTTTTAACCACTTTATTTGAAGCTGGGTCAGGTGGAGTGACTTCTACATCAGTCACTAAGTTGAAGACAGAGATGCAGTAGAATCTTTCTCGTGTCTCCCGGACTCCCCAGAACATTGTCCCTTGGCTTGGGTTCTTTGTAAGACTTAACACCTTCCCGTCCACATTTTTACCTCTCTTGTGGATTGGACCCAGCGCCTCAAGCTTGCTAACCACACACTGTGCCCCGGCCGCGTCCCTCTTCCTGGAGCGTTATCCAGATGAGTATGTGTCTCAGTTGCTGTCTACCAGGCGACAGCCATGGAGAGATAGGAATTTGATCCTTCCTCCTCCTCTGTAGTTGTGTGGGTAAGCACCATCTCGGTATTGCAGTCAGCAAACCACTTAAAGACCACTTAATAAACATACAACAAAGCAAAAAAAAAAAAAGACCACTTAAGAAATACAAATCTTAATGGTTGTTTGAAAACTTTCTATTGAGGCCTCAGGTTAGGTCAGGGAGAAAGTAGCTAGTTAGGTCAGAAGAGTATCTGGGTACTGCCCTAGTGTGGCACCCTGTAAGGAGATAATCTACCCTCAGTATACTGAACTTTATGGCACAGAGGAAAACAAAAACAAAACAAAACAAAACAAAAAAATGTGTGTAGAGGAAACCAGATTTTGGTGACCAGGATGAAAAGTCATTCAGAAAAATTAGGCTCTGAAGAAAGTTCATGAAACATCTTAACATGTATACTTTATTTTCTTTTTTGTGGATGTATATGATTAAAACATACCGCTCTGAAAGAGCTTTCTCAATAAAAATAAAAATATTAAGCTATTCTGTTAACAATCAAGTTGGAAAAAAAAAACACTGCCGATCACTAGAACTCTATCACCTTAACCTAAAGTGTATTTCAAAATTTAAAAAGTAAGCCACATTCATTTTAGAAAGGTAGAAAATGTGAAAGATTAAAATTCAGAATGATTCGTTGCCATAAACTAAAGAAATTTAATTAGCATCTTCTTCCTCTCGACAGTGCATAAATGACGGGCTGTTTTCTGCTTGGTATGTTTTAGGCGATGAATGGCAGCACTAAATTGATGGGGAGTCAGTTGCATTGGGGGTCCAGAGCAGTGGCAGTGGCTGCGATTGTGTGGGAACAGTGCACCCCACAGGTTTCGGTGGCCACGGCAGCTCCTGGAGGAGGGGGAGCCTTCCTGATCCTTCTGCCCGCAGCCAGGACCGAGCAGCCCGTCCGTCCTCCGCTGCCGCCTGCTGCTGCGGTCAGTCCTGACCCAGTCTGGCAGCCCTTCTTGACGTCTGTGTGCCCATGCCTCTCACAGACGGACCGGGGATTGGACCCAGGGCCCTTGGACTGAGCTGCATTCTCAACCCTTTTTGTTTTCACTTTTAAGACTTTGAGATGGGGTCTTGTCACATGGCCTAGTCTGGCCCTCAACTTGATACAGCCCTGCATCAGCCTCCCAGAGTGCCGGAATTACAGCTGTGTGGCACCACGCCTGGCTTTGGGAAATGAGGCGCTTTGCCCAAGAGCAGATGCGTGGCTGGTGGCTGCCTTGTGGGGAATGAACTACCCAGAGGTCTGCATCCCCAGCCCCTCCTCTCTCTCCGCTTGGTCACTCAGCTAACTGTCTATCACAGAGGGGCTGAGAGCGACTGTCTTTTCCATTAGTCAGAGATGCTGTTTCTGAACATTGCTTCTTTTTCTGTTATTTTCCTGATTCAAGTCTGTCACCTCGTGGATGAGGTTCACGAATATCGTTCGCTTCAGAAATGAAAATATTCTTTTAAACTAATACAAACAAACAAAAAACAATGTCAGCGCCTGTCTTGTGATTCTTTTATAGCTTTCTGACAACCTTATCTTTTCACTTATTTCTGTGGGCCTGGTTCGTCTCATAATGTTCTGCCCAAGTATTTGTTTTGTTTAAAAAAATAGAAATGTCCTTGTCCTGCATGCACATCCTTATTAGGCGAACTTATTTCTAATACAGTCATTGGGTCTTTGAGAGGGGCTTTGCTTTTCACCAGTACTGGAGATTGAATCCACAGTCTTTGTATCAAGCTTCCTTCTTAGCCCTTTATTTTTTAAATTATGAGATAGTCTTGCTAAATTGCTCAGTCTCAGCTGGAGTTTTCAATCTTCCTGCCTTAGCCTCCCAAATACCTGGCATTAACAGGCCTGGGGCACTCTGCTGGCTGTATACTCGATAGCTTTTGTCTTATATTTTTTGCTAAGCATAATTTAAAAAATATTTTTACTAGCAGAGCCTAATTTGAGTATAATTGTTACTATCATGTTTCAGTTAATGTCCTTTAAAATTGATGCTAAATTTTTCACTTCCTCCTTCTCTTAGTCCCTTCCGCCACCCCCACTCCCTTCTTTTCCCTTCTATTTTGGGCAAACAAGTCCTAAGGTATTCTAGGAAAGACACTAAGAATGTTAAATAGGTGAAACAGCCCTGACCTTTTTTGGAAAGGATCAGGGGAGGAGTGATAATCAGCTACTTCGGGAACTAAATCGGAGATCAGAAATTGTCAAGACCGTCTCCTTCTATCCTCTTGCTTTGTTAGGTTCACTCCTGAAAGCTGATGAACATTATTACTGGGGAATTCTTATTTTTGGATTTTCTGTATGAAAGCAAAAGCACGCTAACTGGATTAGTAAATTTGAAATACATATTGTCCACATAAGATTCCTGCACTCGGTGAGGCTTCTGCTGTGAGCTAAAAGAAACGGGCATTCAAGGAACCATTTTGCATGAATTGGCTCCTAATTATCAATTTTAACCCTGTAGAGTTAATGTATAGCCTGTATGTCTCCCAGTTAGCACTTTATGAGTTCATTAAAATTGTCACTGGTTCTTAGCTAGTGAGTTTGAGCTGCTACTGTAAAATTTCGTTTGATTTTTATACGTTACTTTTTTTCTACCAGGTGGATTAAGTTAGTTTGAGATGTACTTAAAATGCCATACAAGGATTTATTTGGAGGTTAAAATGTCTTCAAGTATGATACCCTTTTCTTTTTCTTTATTGTAGTACGTAGGTATGGGGCAAGTATATATTCCTTCTTTAGAGTTGAGAATATTCAGGTAACAAGAGAAAATTTACCCTCCGTGGTCCAAAGATAAAAATACTTAGCACAGAGCCAAAATGAGAAAATAACAGTTGTTTTTCTTATCACGGTGACAAGACTCTTCTATCAAAATTGTGAAACTTTTTCTTGTTTTGTCAGCTGAGGATTTTGACTCTCTGATCTTTTGTTAGTTCAGCTATTTAAAAATAAGAGAACTTTAATGGCCATATTAATGTTCTCATTTCAACTTGCACCTAGATTGATGGAGAAGGGTACAGTACATGGGTGACTGGCTAGATGGGAAAGTGATCCCACAATCTGAGTGTGGATGGAGAGTAATGTAACTAATTAAGAATGAGCCAGAAGGAAATTGTGTAGGAAGATTGACAACGATAACCTTAGAAATATTTTCACGAGCTTGTTTATAGGGTTCTGAAATTTAGAGAGTACTAATCTTTGATAGTCTGGATTCTCATTGGCATACACTAGTCCTTACGAACCAAAAGGGATTAAAAGACTGCTAGGTGGCTTGCAGTATCTTTAAGAGGTTTTGAGGACAAAGATGACGCCAACTTGTACCGAAGAGTTGGGCTTTGAGAAGACACCATCCATGCCAGTGGGTGTGGACACCAGTTTGTACCCTAACATCATTGCTCCTTGTGGCTGCTTATAGGATCGCTGTCCTTGGTCAGTGATGTTTTTGAAGCACTGGCTTCTAACTCAGAGTTGTAGGTGAAGCATATGAGTAATGCTAGGTGACATTACATTATTGCAGAATGATGGGTAAAGCCAGTATCTGCCCCTTTTTCAGCTTTGATGGTGGGAGGCAGACTCTGGCTAGTTAGTTAGGGTTTCAGGTGCTGAGTAGCCTGGAAGGACTACACATAATTTACATGCCAGATTGTGAGACAACACTGGTTTCCTGTGAGAAGAGTAAACAAAACTCTTGTCACCCTGATTGTGTACATTTTAGGTATGCATGTGTTCATCTATTAGATAATCAGATGTCTACTTTCATTATTTAAAATTTTAAAATTGTGTCCATATTTTAAAATTAACACAAGACCAGCATGTACTTAGAAATATTTCCCACCTCCCCCTTGTTTTGTAAGGAAAAAAATTCCAACTCTTGATGCTTTTGATGTTACTATCTTCTAATTTTTCAACATAGCTTCTTAGTGCATGGATAACTGCCTCTACCTGAGTTTGTTTGAGATGTGGCATCTTTAAAAATCTTTCCGGTGTTTCTACCTAGGGAATTTTATCTTCAAATCACAAATATTAATTTGTGGTACAGTCCTTTTTTGAATACTTATCGCTGAGATATATTTTCAAAATTTTCTTATTTTTGAAGTGATCTTTACAAATACCAAGCATAGAACTTTGAGATTATCTCCATGAAAACTAAACCTCTTAAATTTATTAGCTTGCTTTTTTTTTTTGTTTTTAACTCTGTCCTATTTGTGATCTCTAAGCATCTGAAACTAGATGTGATAGGGGTCATTTCAGACTAGAATTCCTCAGTGTTTGGTCAAAAGAATAGGAAGTACACTTCTTGAGAAAGTTCTGTAAGAATCTGTGTATAAAGCAAGTTCCTTTTCTTGAGGAATCATTTTGGGAAAACCATTTGCAATGTCCAGATACGTGTTACAGATCCTTGGTAACGTTTCTCAAAGCTCTGTTTCAAGGCAAAATAAGGACTCATCTTTGCTGAGTGGTTCCTTTGCTGTTATTCTTGAAATTAGGATGGGAAAGTAGTTTTCCCTTTAGTGTAATGAAATGGGAAGTATCCAGAAGGTCATGGGAGAAAATAGTGGAAATTCTCCTCTGCTCTCAGATGATGCATTTCTCTGAGGGTCAAAGACTCTTGGAGTCCAGGCTTAAAATAACGAGGACCGTGGGGAATGGGCATAATTCCTTCTGTTCCACTGTACTTGGTTTATCCTTGTTAGTACTAAGGAATTGGAAAGGCAGGATTCAGTACCTACACTTAGTTGTTCACTGTTCTATCTAGATTGAGACTTTTAAAATTGTTATTACAGATATCACAGGGTGCAGTTATGGCCTTATTGCCTTTTTTTTTTTTTTTTTTTTGTGAATATGGGTTTCTAGCCTGAGGCTTATGCTTTTAGAATTGACAGTGTCAGTACTTAGCCTCTGATCTCTAAAGTGGGGACAACTTAAAGCCTCTACAGTGGTCCCCTCAATCCCAACATCTTTTGAACCTTCACTGATCAGTTGATACTGTCAACAGATTTCCTAGCTCTAGCTTAAACCAGAAGGGTAGCTAACCTAACTTTCATTTCCTTTGTAGATGTCCAAGTTTCTTGCATCCAAATGTGTGATGAAAAGGGGTTTCAGACATGGGTGGCTGTTGGATGCATTGTAAATCCCCTACTGTTTTATAATCATTTTATCTTTCCGCGTTGATTTGCGGAGCTCTAATGGAGTCTAGAACATCCTGGCAGCATCATAAGACACCATGAAAATGTGTTTTGCACTTTGGCTTTTCCCAGCTTGTTTAGAGTGCCAAAGTCAGAGATGAATAGGACCTCAGAGGGTATCCTAGGCCAACTTGCTCCCAGGCAGGACTCTGCAGAGCATGCCTGCCATTGGTCATCAGTCCTCTGCTTGTTTATGTGGAAGGACCTAGAGGTCCTCACCTTGGAAAGCAGCCTGGTACATTGTGGTTCTTACTGAGTTCTTGCTGAGAACAAGTCCAGATCTTCTGCTCTACAGCTTCTACCCACCGAAGGTGAATTGTCCCACTTTGAACAAACCAAAATAATTTTTTTCTCCTGTTGGTGTCTATTTGTATATTGGAAGAAAACTTTGAAGTTCCCTTGAAGTATTCTCTTCCTGCCCACTCTGTTAAATACCTCTGGTGTTCTTACCTGTTTCTTCTAAGACTTTTTAGCATTCTGGTCACATTCCTGCTTTACCCTGGGCAGAACTGTCTTTCTGCAAATACGGTCACTGTAACTATTGAGGTGGGTTCTGACATGAGTTGGGAGGTTATCTCCTTTGGATTTGAGCAGTATGTGCAGCCCATGTATGTTCTTGTGATGGTTTAGATTGAAAAGGTCAGTTCAGAAGTGTAGGGTGTCTGGAAGGTGCTTAGGTCATGGGCCCCTGTACTGTCCAGTCCATTGTTGAATGCAGAGCTGAATGTTCTGTTGGAGGTTGGGGTCAGCTGGGAGAGGCCAGTTGTTGAGGGCAAGGCTGGAAGGGTGTATTCTCGTCCCCAGCTTCTCCCTTTTTCTCTCTGCTTCCTGGCTCTGCATGAGGTGAGCGACTTTCCTCCATCTGGCTCGTTCACCACGCCGTTTCTGCTACCCCTTCCTCCTTTAAGCTGTGAGTGTCGGGTGTTTGGTCCAAGCAGTGGGAAAGCTGACTGATACCACGCTCATTATCTTCTGGTGCTGTTGGTGGTTCTTTTGGTTCACGCTAATATGCTGGACTTGGTGGCACATGCTTGTGATTCCAGCGCACTCTGAGGCTGAGGCAGGAGGATCGCAAGCTGGAGTTCAGTCTGTGCAATTTAGTATGTCTTAAAATAAAAAAAAGGGCTGGGGTTGTAGCTCAGTGTGAAGGACCTGGTTCAATGTACAGTCGGGAAGAAAAAAAAAAAAACCATAAGGTAAAACTAATATTTTATGCCACGATCGGGTGATTCTCAGGCAGGGACTGGCAAACTATGGGTCATGGGCACAATTCACCTTGCTTCCTGTTTTGTTGGGACACAGCGGCCACCATGCCTTTATACGTCATCTGTGGCTGCTCCACTGCTGCAGTGGCAGTGATGAGGACTTGTGTCTACAGTCGCACGTTATTTATTACCTGACCTTCTATTGAAAAAGTTAGCTGTCTCCTACCCTGGTGAAGAGAGCACCTGACTCATTAACATGTTTTATATCTGTTTAGCTGCCTTCGGTGTCTGCCTAAGCAACACTGTCCAAAACCCTTTCCAAGGCTCATTAGCAGAGAATTCTGTGGGTTTTTTTGGCAAGTATTTTATGGGAAGGATATGACTATATAATCTTACGTATGTGTTGTAGGATCCTATTCAGTATTTGCTGTCTTTTATCTGATTTCTAATTGCTATTTGAAAACTGTTCTCATTATTCGTTACTTCAGTGATCTCTTTGAAACTGAGAAACTGTAATCACCCTAAATTGGCTTTAGAGTCTTAGGGGCAGTTCTAGATTTGGTAGTCACTTGTCTCCAGGGAATTACTGTGTTTTGGCATTAGAAAACATCAGTATCACTGCTGACAAACATTATATAATATTTCTTTGAAATTATAAAAGGAACTGAAAGATTCCACGGAGTATCTAATCTATTTTGAGAAAAGGAAGAAAACAGTCTTTGTTGTGCTGGTTGCCTTACTAAAACATTTTAGTGGTTGCTTCATTATTTTCTTCTTAGACTTTAGATTCTGTTTCAAATTTACAAAATCAGTCTTTCCTGGAGAAGAAAAATTCCAATGAAGTTTAACCTTGTAAGAGTATTTTCAGTTTTGAAATCTTTCGAAGAGTTCCACGTACTTGTATCTGTCACCACTTCTTTCCTTGTTTTGAAAATTTGCTTTTTGACCTGCAAACAGGAAGGCAGAAACCCTTGTATGCTTTTCCAGTGCTAGTTTTGTTAGCCCTTGGAGGTTAGGTGAATGTTGTATTAAATTAATTCTCCTAATGAAGGACAAATATAGTGGCCTAAAGTTGCTCATGTGTGATCTTTGGCCCTTTTTGTATGGAAGGTATTTGGCCCCCTGTCTGGAATTTCGAGGCTCTCATTTTACAAGACTTTCATATATCCGTATTACTGATGCCTACACCTGGAATTTTCCAAGTATTTCCTAGGTCCTATTCTGGTGGCTGCTGGAGGCCATTTATGTCTCTAGCCTCCTCTGTGATCCTCTCTGGGTTCCATGCTCTGAAGTTTGTTTTTCCTTCTCTGCATTGAAGGCCTTTTTTGGAGGGGGTTATTACCTTGTTAAGGTTTGAACTGTAAATGTCTTCCAAAGGCACTATGTTGATGGCTTAGTCATCAGCCTATAGAGCTGCTGAGGTTGTGGAACCTTAAGGATTTGGAATTTAGTGGAGAAAGTGAGATCATTGGGCCATGTCTTTGAAGGGGCCATGGGGACTCTGGTGTCTTCCTATGTTTTTTCCTTTCTGGCTTCTATGAAGTGGACTGTTTCCTTCTGCCACCATTTGTTCCCTGCCATGATGTGCTGCCGCAGGTCCAAAATAAACAGAGCCAGGGACCATGGACTGAACCCATGACACTGTGAGCCAAAATAAATCCCTGCTCCTTCTCAGTTGTTCATTCAGGTATTTTGTCACAGGAGAGGAAAGCTAACCCCTGCATGTCCTTTGCCTTTTGAACGCATGCCTTGTTTCATGCCTTTTACCCAAGGAGGTTTCTCTGGTACCCCACAGATCTGTGCAGCCTGCCAGCATGTCACATACCACATCACGTGATGGCAATGTGGACCGCTCATGGAAGTTCTCTCACCTAGGATGAACCCAACCGCCCACCTTCTCCTTTCATAGCTGGAGAAAATCCTACATCAAGGCCCATGCGTACTCCTTCTCATCTCTGCCACGGAGCCTTCAGCCCTGCTCTGGAATGTTCTCTTTCCATGCTGCATCCCATTCGTCATGCTTCTTTTATTGATTCCCCCATCTCTTCAAACTTCTTCCCATGCCTAGACTCTTTAAGTGACCTTGCCTTGTACTTCATGGAAAACAAATAAATCATCTGGTAGCAACTCTCTCAGCTGTTCTTCATGAAGTCTATAGACCCTCTGGTACCACCAGGACCTGTTAGGAGTGAAGGAGCAGTCTTTACGCCTGTGACAGGGCAGCCCTCTATGCATGATCAGCTTGCCATCTCTTCCCACGTAGAGACTTTGAATCCTCTTTCCTGAACTTTCAGTGGGCATTTAGACATGCGGTCATCTCTTAAGTATTGATATTTCATCTTAGAAACTAGACTAAAAAACCAGAAGGAAATAAACCTTCTTCTCTTTACCTCATGTTTCCCTTCAGCAGTCAACTTGTGCACTGTCCTTCATGGTTGTCCTTTAAAGAGGGGCCATTCCTCTGCATGTTCTCACTGGCCAGGGATCAGTTACCTCTAGCCCTGTAGCTCTTTCTCCCACCTTGCCATGGATGTTGCTAAGGTCTCATCCTTCTCTGACTTTTCGGAATGTCACACAGCTAAACCCCTTTTTTCAATTGCCTAACACCTGGTAGCTTATTATAGTCTCCTTTCTCATAGTTCATCTTTTTTTTTTTTTTTTTTTTTTTTGCTTACCTTACTTATCCTTGCCTAGGTGCGTGGTCTGGGACCCTTTTTATTTTCCATCCGGCCTGTCTACTTGCGTGACTTCGAATGGCAGTTACTTGTTGATGAATGCCAGACTTATGCCTGTGATCTGGACTTCTCTCAGACCTTGTCTTTGGCAACTTGTTTAAATCTTTTGGGTGTTTCTTAAAATCTCAAATTCAATGTTAGCCTTTGATATGTTCTTCCAGCTGCTTTACCACAAGATATTCCTATCCCAATAAATAGGATTTGTGGTACCTTGGTTCACAAACTGAATTCTTTCCATGATTCTGGTCACCAGTCAAATTGGATGAGAACTAAATCAAATCCAATGGTTAGGTTCAGTGTTGACCTTAGGGGAATATTTGATTTGGTTCTTGCCCAGTTTGGATTGAGACCAGAATTGTGAGAAAAATTGAAGTTTGTGAACTACTGTGACAATACCTGAGATAAACTTAAGGAAAGATTTCTTTCAGCTCACAGTTTGAGTTCGTCTGTGGTTGGTTAGTTCTGTTGCTTCTGGACCAATAGTAAGGCAGGGCGTCATCCAAAGGAGCTTTGGTGAAGAAAAGTTGTTCACCTTGTGGGGGCCAGGAAGAAAAAAAAAGACACGAAGGGGTCAGGGGCCTAGTGTTCCCTGACTGCGTGGCCCCAGCCACAAACTTCTTTCCACCAGACTCTGCCTCCTAAAGGCTCCACCATATCTCAGTAACACCGCAAGCTGGTGATCAAGCCTTTTGCAAATGGGCTGTGGTGGTGGTGGTGGTGCTGGTGGTGGTGGTGGGATGGAACCTAAGATCCAAACCATTGCAGTATTCTTGCATAGCCAGTTGCTTATGCAGAAATCTGGGAGTGAGTTCAGAAATCTCTACCTTTTCCACCTCTAGACCATAACCCATTGCTTAGACTCCACTTACAAGAAAGTATTATCCCTAATCTGTCAGTATTTCATGTAAGCCCCCATCATCTATCTTTGCCACCCTGGAAGTCTCTTGAAAGTTTCTTCTTCATATTTTCTGCACCCTGAAATCTCGCTTCACTCAGAGCAGATAGCAGCAATCTATAACAGATCTAACTGCCACTGCGTCAGTTCCCTACTTAAAGCACTGCAGTGACTTTTCATTGAACCCAAAACAAAACCTTAGATCTTTCTCCTGCCCACAGAGCTGGGCGTGTGCTGGGCCTCCTCTACTGTGTATCCCTTTCAGTTAATTTCATTGTTTCCTCTGCCCTAGCCATGCAGGCATTTGACCTTTGCAAAATTACACAAACGCCTTCTCCCCATAATCCTTAGCCTTACTGGTTTTGGGTTGGAAACAGTTTCCTTTGTGTTTTACACTCTTAAATTTCTTTTTGTGTTTCAGCTCTTAGCTTCATGCCTTTGACAAGGCTCAGTAGGAGTGCATTTCTCCTCACCTGTCCTCTGATGAAGTCAGCGCTGTGTCCTTGCTTTTACTCACTGGAAAGCATGACTGGAATTCGCCATTACATATCTTATGTTTTCATGTGTCCATCAAATGCCTCCGATACAAGATAGTGAATTCTGTGAGGGCAGGAATTGCGACTATTTTCTTCATTCTTGTTTCCTTGTCACCTGGCACTGGGTGCTCAGCAGATATTGTTTCCTAAGATTATTAGGAGGGCTCATTTGAATTGGGCAGGACCCATTTGGTAATTCAGTTGCAGTGTCGTATGGTACTTAAGCTTGGGCTGAGACTTACGTGATTTTAAATTTTCATTCCTGTCTTCCGTGACCTTGAACAGTTATTATCCCTGCATATGTGCTGGGTGAACTAGAAAAAGTGTGATCAGGAGACTTATTCAGATGGAGAAGCTTCAGAAAGCTTCCCACAGGTGATAGTACTTATATAAGTCTGCCTTCATATAGATGAGACTGTGTGTAAATTGGAGCACATTGAAAATATGTGGCAGAGGTCTCAGATCTGCTTTTGCAGTGGAGCCTGAGCATTCCGTATTATTTGGGTGGTCAGGGTTCCTGGTCTGTGCCGCTTCATCTCTGCTCTTTGCCTCCTACCCTTCCCTTGACTCGAGTTTGAACCTAGGGCCTTCACACTGAGCTATATCCCCAGCTCTTTTAAAAAAAATTTTTTTTTTTTTTCAAAGACAGTCTTACTAAGTCCTGGGCTAGGCTCAGACTTGCAGTCTTGAAGCCTCAGCCTCCCTGAGTGCTGGGCTCGCAGGCCTGCACCACCACACCTAGATTCTGCTCTGCTCTTTAGTTCTGCTCTGCAGGTTTACTTTGCCATTTTGCAGGTCAAATGTTCTAGAATGGAGAGAGGATAAACAGTGTATTTTCAAGATGACCCTTTGACTCTGGCTACTTGTTGGTCTTATTACTTCCTTTAGGTCTCTTTTGACTCAGGTCTGTTATACCTAATTAACAAGTTTTCTAAGTGACAGTAGAACCCAGGAGCTGGTCTGGGGTATCTTGACCGTGGGCATAGTTACTTCCACGGGGTGTTCTTTCTGTGCCTCATAGCCTGAGTGAGCTCTCTGGAAGAAGTCCTTGTGCCATGAAACGTAGTCACGGAGGTTTGGGTTAAATTCAGAAACCTTTGCTATGGACTGGGGTGTAGCTTTGCGGTAAAGTGGTTTCCCAGCTTGTGGAAGGCCCTGGATCCAGTCCTCCTCACGTTCTTTAACAAGTCATTTTATGTTTTTCTGTAACTTTAAGCTTGGATTGGGAGCGGTGTATTTATAAAAAGGTGAACGGCATAGTCTTGTGTAGTGTTTTGAAGTGTCAGCCCCTCACCCCCAATTTGGGATATGTTTAGTCTCTTGGAAATGGAGACTGAAATAGCCCCTACTTGGCAGCCTTTGTTAGTAAGTGTGTTCTCTTTAGGTAAATGTTGCCTTTTATTTGCATTTTGAGCATCTCGAGGCTTAGGACAAGAAGCCCAAGTCAGGCAGTATTAGCCAGGATCCTGACTGACGGTGGTTGGGGTTCCCGTGGGGCTCCTGTCTTTTCCGCCTCCCTGCTGTGCTGTTTGCCAGCTCACCCTGCTCCAGCCTCTTTGTGCTCCTGTGCCTTAAACCCTTATGACTTTAGGACGCATTCTCAGCAATGAAGGGCGAACTGGTGGTGTTTAAGAGTGGGGACAATCCTAGCCCTTTCCTTAATGTAGTCTGCTTACCAATAAAAGAATTTATTTGAATTTTAAATTTCTAAGGAATAGGATGAAAAAAATACCTGCAGCGGAAATGTTCTGTTAACGAATGTGATAGACTCTTCGTTGTTCAAAGCCCTCTTGCTATTTCACTGAAGAGGCTGGGGTTGCCTTTCCCTGGCTAGTTGCCCCACGTCCTTGTCCCCAAAAAATATTTATGACATTCTAGTGCTTTAATAAGTTGGGAAGGGATTTAACTGTTGCATCAGCAGGGTGAGATAAAGCAGTTAAATGTGTTGTTCATTTTATTTGTGGGTGGGGTGCAAGAGGGAAATGCAATCTCAATTTTTTCCTTTTTTGGAAATCTAATGCTGTGCTCTTTTGTTATCATTTTGTTCTCTAGGCATTAAGTGTAACTGAAACCCTGATTAAGCCCTTGGAAAAATTCAGAAAAGAGCAACTCGGAGCCGTGAAGGTTTGTGTCTAATTGGAGTGCACTTGCACACAGAAAATGTCGATACCGCTGCTGCTTCATTGTCTGCTTTATCCACATTTGGCAGCTTCAAGAGAGACGCTGGCATAAACCATCTGTTGTTTTATGTTTTAAATGTGCTTTTTCCCCTTTGGGGAGATGAAGTTGAAAACAAAACAAAAACACCTGGACAGAGTGGTAAAACCTCTAGTAATCTTGTTTGGCTGCACTTTTCCATGTAAAGTTTAGGAGCTATCTCTCACCAAACAGCACTTTCACTCTGATGGAAGGATCTTACCACGATGGGGAGTGCAGTTGCTTCTCTGTGGGCCTCTGTTTTATGGAGGAGTACAGCTGTAAAATAGGGTTTTAAGATGAGACACATTGCTCTCCCATGATGCCATTAGGACTAGGAAGAGAATATTAAGTTCCTGGGGTGTAATTTCCTTCCATTTACCAAAAATTTATTAAGTTTCTATTATGTGCCAGTATTTCCGTAGTATTGTGTATCGTTTGTGCTGGGGACTCATAGATGAGGGAAGCAGGGACTCTCCACTCGGTGATCTTGGATTAACCAGGATTGCTGAGCATAACACAGTGACTTTGTCACTGCAGGGCCTGGAATATAATTGGCAACTTCTAAGGTTTGTGATCTGAGCTTTGCAGTTAACCATGCCAGAGAAATAATTTCCACTGTCTGCTCCTGAATTTTCTGTATCTACGTGAAGGGGGGAAAATAACATTTGTGTGTTGTGATCTTGTTTGGCTTGGGCTATGGAGAAGACACTAACATCAGTCTTAGCTAAGAAAGTTTGTATATTTGTAATTTTTGTCCCATGTAGCTGGGGATGTGAGGATTTTTTAAACAGTTCTCTAAAAGAAACCCAAACACAACCCATTAAAATCCCTTGGTATAAATAATTAGTAACTGGAAGCACACACAAGAGCCTAAAATATCCCAACTTTTCAGTTGCTGTTTACAGACTCGATCTTCCTTTAGGTGACTTGTGAAACAGTTTGTTGGGCATTTCTTTCAGGCCCAGAATTTTGCAGTTTTTAATGATGAACCGTGAATTGTGGTTCAGGCCAGGAAGGCCAAGAGTGGTCAGCACCCCCACGCCTGAGAGACTCACACGCAGCTTGATCGGCTGTGCGGCTGCCCAGCGGGAGACTGAAGGCCACATTTCCCCTCTGCAGGCTTGGACAGACAGCTGACTGTCAGATGAGGGATTTAGAGCTCCAACAGTTTTTCTGTAGTTTGATGATTCTGTTTTCTCTAACCACGTCTCCTTAGGCTGTCCTGAAGCTCACGTGTATTGGTTTTTGTACCATTTCATTGGCAGCTACTAGATGGACACGAGGAGCATTTCTTACTCAGTTGGATGCTGATGGAAGAGGGCAAAGATGGGATTATGAAGATGAAGAACAAGCAGTTTTAAATGTGTGTGTGTGTGT
>RJWM01004040.1:0-107138 GCA_004363535.1 Dasyprocta punctata | reverse complement strand
AATTTGGAAATAGAGTACTTATTATACTTCAAGTCATGTAAATAGCACTTTATATTTCATGTTTTAATAAATAGGAAAAGGTAACCTATCAGATACTATATAATTTCAAGAAGTTATGTATTGTTGCAATTGATTGAGTTTTTGGGTTGATTTTAATTGCATGCACAAAATATGTATACATGTTAAACAAGCTTTCTAACTGGATAAAACTTTAAAATTACAATACCAGAGTATCTTCTACATGTTGACCTTTCACTGAAAGGCTTGTTTCTTTATCTGGTATTTCACACATGCTACCAAGGTGTAGACAGGCAAAAAAATTCTAATGCAACCTCATATTTTTCCTGATTTGTCTGAGTGTTTTGCATGCTCTAAAACTAGATGTAGATATTTTAAGAAAACCTCAGCAAACGCATTAAGCAGATTTTCCTTGCTCTCATTATGCGTCACCTTCTCTCTTCACCTGTGTGCCTCCTATAAGGAAGAAATCTACCTTTATTTTTCTTTCATTCAGTGATCTTCACTGTTGGGAACTCACTGTCTTTAGTGGTAAATTATATTTTCTCACTCTGTCTGTATCTCTTTATTTCACCCAAAGCAGCTTTCACAGACAAGCTCTTTAATTATATCTTCTCTTCCTGAGATACCTAAAATGAATTCCTTATTGTTCATCACTAAAGTCTACTCTGGAGCAACTGTTTTTATCTTTGGTCCCGGTCTGCAGAGCTTTATTGTCTAATCTTCCCCAAATAGCTCTGGTCTTCTGCAGTCAACACAACCTTCTTACTGGTGCTGCCTATGCACGGTTCACAGGTTACTTCTGCTTGTTTCCATTTATTCTCCTTATCTGCAGTGAAATACTATACAAAAAGTAGTTATGTTTCAAGCCTCTTGGTCTCCTGATCAGTTACATCTTCTTTTCATCACGTGCATTGTTTTTTAAGAAACAGAATTTTTAAACATGTTATGCAACAGTTTGTTCAAGTCCATTCTACCTGATTGAAAGCTCACATATTTCGAGCAATATCTCCCCCACCCTCTTCTTCAACCATGCCAGTCCTCGTAACCACGATTGTACACTCCAATCTGATGAGGTCACCTTCTTTAGATTTCACACAGGAGAATGAGATCAAGTGAGAATTTACTTTCTGTGCATGGCTTAATTCCTGTAATATAATGTTCTATAGGCCCATCCATGTTCTTACAAGGTCTAGGATTTCCTTGATCTTGCAAGTGAATTGAAAGCTAATATTTATATTCAGAATAATATTTATGATTTTCCATGCTGAACTTCACTGGTTACAAATATTTGGGTGATACTGAAAATAGGTGTTTTAAGAAGAGATATATTTCAAGCTAATAAAGTCCTTTAAAATAAAGTACTTTTGGAAGCATGCTCAGATCAATAATTTATCGAGCTCTGTTTAATCCTGTTCAGAAAATAATAAAGTCTCACTATAAATAACTCAGAGTCAATTCTTGATACTAGGTTTCATATTTTAAAAGATGTCACTGGCACATTGTAAATGAATGTCAATGATAGGTTTCAGGTTCAGAGGGCCAGGTCACTGGACAAGACAGAGACTGATGAAAGCAATTAATAATTGACTCCGTAGAGCAATTTGTGCATACAGTTTTTCACAGTTTTCGGCTTCATGATCAGTGAGCCAATGTGGAAAGATGTAATCATTGAGTAGGAGACCAATTCAAATCCCAATTAACATCAGTCTCAGAAACTCTCTTAAACACTTCAATAAAAAATGTTAGATCTATAAAATGACAATTAATGTCTAACTTTTACAAGGAACTTGGAAGGATGAAACCATTTTTTTAAATTTACAAATAATGTAGGTGAGCTTTTGGCAAATCTTAGCTGGTCTCTAGATTGAAATACCTTTTTAACAATTTTGCTTTGAAAAATGATTTTAAAATCCTGTGGCATTAAAATATGCACATTTGCATTGATAATATCTTAATAATTTTAGTTGCATTCTTAATAAGATTACCACCTTCCTTAACACCCTAACATTCATTGTTGCCATGATTAAATTTTGAAACATGTCAACATGATCCACTGAGGTCTATGGTAACAGATCTGTGTACAGATGGACACACTTCCTGGGGGCCCTCTTAGAGGAGACTTAATAAAGGAAAGCATCCCTGGTCTAGACATTCCAATTGTGAGCCACAGGCAAGGAAATGTGGCATTACAACCACCTAGCAGCTTGTTAGAAATGCACAACTTTAAGTCCCGCCCCCAGTCTACTGCATAAGAATTTGCATTCAAACAATATTCCCAAGTGAACCTTGTATATAATCCAGTGTAAGTAGATAGACAAATGCATGCATTTAAAACAAACAAATATTAGTTATCTTGGGGGCTTATTTGGATGCAGTTGCAAGGGAAACCAAAGAGAAGTAAGAGAGGAGTGGACAAAATGTACAATCTTACCTTTGTTTCTGGCCCAATTCCAGGAGCTTCTGGACATCAGTTTTGGCGGACTGCTCATCGTTCTTTAAAGACTGATAAGAAAAGTGGACAAAGAAAGTCTTAACCTGCTGAAAAAGGGAGGCTCACTTTATTTTGGGAGGCACAGTGCAAGGCATGGCTATCAGCACGTGTGATCTGAAAGGAGAATACAAATGCAGCCGCGACAGAGCGCAGGATGGGCGCAGGAATTCCCTTCCCCACGTCCCTGGGCTTGGTGGAGAGTGAAAGAGGCTGAGCTTGGTCTCAGCTTTTCAAAGTTTGATAGAGGAGAAAATGCTCTCCAAATAGCTAGGTCTCTTTTTAAGTGAATATAAAATATTGCTTCCTTTGAAGCTTTGCTGTGTTCTCTGCAGACAAGTCAAACTACCTCTGGTATGGTTTCACCAAATACAGTGGGACATAGAAAGCCTCTCTGTGTAAATCAAGAAATAACACAATTACAAATCAAAGCCATCAAAGGCAGTTTGTTCTTGTCTGTTTCTTATTCATGAGCAATGCATTAGAGTATATGAAATAGGGCTGTGTAAAATGGTGACTGGTCTCTATAAATAGGGTGTGAAGAAAAATGCACAATATCTGAGTCATGAATGCTTATCTACTCTTGCAAATTCTGGACTTAGAACCCATTAATTAAAGCAGAAATCCCTCATGAGGCTTTTTTCTTATGAGACTCTGCCATATGAAACCTTCCCTAATAACTTTCTTATTTATATACAATAAACTATTTAATCGAGTAACCTGTCATCTCGGCACTAAAAGTTTCAAGGGAGAGGCAATCATCATGTTTATGGAGCTGCAGTGACAGGTAGGGGGATGACAGCAGCAAAAAGCAAATGCTCTCTTTACTTAATACTTATTTAACAAACATCTCTCATGAATTATGCAAAGACCTATACAAAGATGTAATGACACCTTTAGAAATTTCTCAATCTCCTGCTAAAAAGAGGCAATTTCAATATAGCATAATAAGTATCATTGTATTTATGTGGTGGGCTGAACCTCACAGGAGAAAGCTCTACAATGTCTGTCTGAGATTTCATTTGGAAGAAGCGGATCATCAGTGCTCTGTTTACTGAGGAAGAGGAGCTTTCCCCAAACACTAAGAAGGCAGTAGGAGGAAATGCAGGAGAGGGAAGGTCATTATTGGTGGTTGTGTCAACTTGAGAAGTTTAACTAAGAGACTCAGCAGGGCGCCAGAATCCTTACTTTGTAAATATCCTGAGCACTGCAAGAGGAGGGCAAGGAGATTTTGCGAGTGCCACACCTGCCCTGGAGCAGGGTGGTCTGTGTAAAATATAAGGGAGAAGAGGCTTGTTCTCCCTGCCATTTGCTCTTGTTGCTTTCGCTTGCTGCTTCCTCGAAGTGTTACCCCAGGGCCGTGCCACCCCGCCTTGCAACCTGCTGATTATGGATTGAAACCTCCAAAAATTGTAATAAACTTTTCCTTCCTTCATTTTGGGTGTTGGGCATCTTGTCCTAGCAAAGAGAAAAAAGTAACCAAGATAGTGGTATTTAGTGATCAAAGTGCATCATGGTCAAATGACTCTGGGCAGTTCTCCATCTCATTTAACAAAAACAGAGATGTAAATTACAAAAGGACCTGGAGGCACAGCACAGTTCACCTCAAACATTAAATAAATGGCTGAAAACACTGAGGAAATGTGCAATAAAAATGGGTTTGTTCACTTATTGACATTTTTACAACCTAGACATTGAGCAGGATTCTCAGGTTAAAAATTTAGGAAATCATACCGAAGAAATGTCACATTACAAAATGAGGACATGGGCTGGGGTGAAACTCAGTGGTAGATTATACGCTTGGCACAGATGAAGCCCTGGATTCAATGCCCAGCACCAATAAAAACAGCCTTGAAATGCAGAAATGCAAAGCATACACATTCAGATTTGGGCTAGCAAGGCATATCCCATTGGTGGAGAAGTGGAATTCAGTTCTCTGAAAATCATCTTTGTTCCATTAAGGACACCAAAATTTGATACACCAACTAATTTGCCCATGATTTTATACATTCATATATTTTCATCTTCTTCAGGTGCTATAGTTACAAAGATGGAAAAGACTTTCAAATGCGAACTTTCACAGTTTTTATCTTCTTGAACGTCTATTTTAAAAAGAATTACAGTGGGATAGATATTTACTGTACGTCTGAAACATGAAATCACCACTTTCTATACATAAGAGTTTAAGCCCTTCACATGGCCTCTTCGAGACTTGCTTCCTCATTTTAGAATGAATATTTATCTTAATTATGTGAAGTGTTTGCTAAGAAAATGTAATAAGATAAAACATGAAAAATTGTCTTGTGTGAATGACTGGTACAAAACAAACAAAACACATTTCAAAAGCTCAACTATAGCCAAACATATAATTGTTACATTTTCAAAAAATAATTAATCCATGAGATCATACTTTGTGGTCTGTAGTAAAACAATTTGACATAGGATCCTGAGGCAGACTGAGCTTCATTGTAACCCTGGAAACAGTGACCAACTTGGACATCTCACTGTATTCTTGCAGTCTTAAGTTACTGTGCATTTCATACCTCTGAGAATCTGTGATGCCTCAAGTGGTTTTCTCAGTTTGTGAAAACTGGTGGTGAATTTCCACTTAATAACGTGCACCTCAAACACTGGCTTCTTACAAAACTCAAAATCAATCTGCATGCATTTATTTTTTGCTTGTTTGGTTGTTTTTTGGTTTTTTGTTTGGTTGGTTTTGTTTTGTTTTCATTTGTTTTTTGTTTTTTTCTGATCTCATTTACTTAATGACCTGTGCCCACTTCCAGAATAGCACTGGCATTTCTGTGCTGCTCTCATTCCGGGGTATTTATCTCTGTGTCCTAGTGGGGTGGGAGTGACCTTTTCTCTTATCTCCACCTTGCCTATATTTAACAGGACTTCCAGAACCAGAACTTCAGCACTGGGTTTGAATACCAGCCCTGCCCCTGACCTGACTCTGTGCTCTTAACTTCTAAACCTTCATGTTACTGTGTCCTCATCGACACAGCGACATATCCCCATGTGAAAATTAAATGCAAATGCTAGGAAAAGCACCTAGTACAGGACTTCAACCCACTTCAACAAGCGACGGTGACTGCAGATGGCAAAGTCATCGCCCTAGTTATATCATTTGGAAAGGAACAGGAAGCGATGGAGATGGGGGAGGATAGCCACTGAGAGCGGTTCAAGGTCACAGCTCAGTTCATCAGGAAATGGAGAGCGCTGTGGAAACACAACGTCTGCATTTATATCCTGCTGTCCTCTTTGACTTTCAAGACTAACTCATTTTCTCTAAATGTGATAGTTTATGGCAAGGAAAAATCACAAAAATAATACCTACTTCATGGATATGAGAACTAAATTGTGCAATACACACAAAGTTTTTAGTATATCACAGGAAGACTAATATATGCAATTTTTCAAGATAAAAATTAAAACATTATCAGATATCGAGAGATTTTTTATTGTCTGAAATAGACCTTATTTTTCATTTTTCAATGGATATTTCACAGTGGGAGTACATTTTCACAGGTGGCCATCCCCTTTCTGATGCATTTGCCCATTTTAGTAATGGGATTTATTTTTAAAAAATCTTTAGAACTATTCTGGAGAGAATTTAAAACACTGTTCTAGACATTATTCCTCTTAAACTCATTTAACTACTAGTCTAATTACTTTTCACCATTTTATAATATGAAAAACACAGGGGTCAGGTTGATCTTAGAAGCTGTGAGGATTTGATGGATTTGCCAAGCAATTTCCGCCTTTCTGTATTTGGAAATCTGAGCTCCCTCGCCCGCATTTCCAAGGCCATTTCATTTCAAAGCTTGTGTAATAACCAGTAATAACTACCGTGGTCAAGCCCAGAAATATATTAAAGGCTATTTAAAATGCAGGTAAAACTAATGAGGTCAACCAGGTGCCTGTGCATCCTCTGCTGTCGAGGTAATTAGTTTTCATCTCACCTGAAGGTTAACTTTAATTCCATCCAGCTCCCTGGAAGTCTTTGTCAGCTGACGAAGGATGGTGCTTCTCTCCTTAAAGACTTCTTTCAACTGCTTCTCCAGCTCTTCATAGTCCTGTCTAACACAGAAAGCAAAGGTGTGAGAGCCTTCTCAACACTTCCACTTTCCCGCAGTCGTAGTCAGTGAGTCTGCCATTTCTAGTAAGATCCACCTGGAAGCTTGATGACGAGGATGTGTTCTTGGGTTTTTAATATTAAAAGAGAAAATTAGAGTAAAACAAAGATTTGTCATTTTGATGAGAACTCTCCAAGCTCCAGAGAGGTTCCAGAACGATGCTGTAAAACTTCTATACGTATAACATGGTTTGCCAGGAACTTTTTGGAAAAATAGATATTTTTATAATAATGTTCTTTTTTTCCCTCAAAATTTTTAAAATTTTAAAACTGGAAATATGATTTGAAAAAACGTACCTCAGATACATGGACAGGTTGTGATTTGGGGTAACAAACTAAAGGGTAGACCCAAAACAAAAGGAAGGGGTTGATTTCTACCCTGGTTCCCACAGAAATAAAACCTGCTGTGCAAGCACCCCCAGCAGACATGTGGCGGGACCACAATTATTATGAAAAAGGTAACAGGAAAACCAAAATGTCTACCAAGATCAGACAAGAAGCAAGTAATTACTTGGAATTCTGAAGAAAGTGATTAGGCTAGGACTCTCAGGTCCTATTCATGCACAGAATAAGTAACATGTATATATGTGCACGTGTGCATGTTGAAAGGTTAGGGAGGTGAGAAATCAGAAAATTTCCAAAGCATGTTAAAGCAGGAATTGATAGAGGAAGATCAGCACAGAGAAGAGCTTCAGTTCAGGGAGGACTTCCTAAAAAATATCATAAAATACATAAGAAGAACCTTAAAACATCAATACAGATGAGCCATATGCAGAGGGAAAGCAGTTATAAATACTAATGGAAAACAAACCAGGTGACTTTTTTTAAAGGTGAATCCAGAAAATGTGAAGCCTTAGCTGAGATATGAAAGATTTGCTGCAGAAATGAGGATGTGGAAAGTACAGGCACCACATGCAAGTATGTTAAGTGGTGTTTAGGAGGTTGGCAACTGCTCTGAGAGCAAGAGAAGGAATGGATGGGTTTTAAGCCAGGGATATTATAGTCAGATTTATCTCCTGGAAAGATTTCTATATCTGAAATCTCAAGAGTGAATTGAATCAGGGAAAACTGGAAAGAAAGAATATTAGGAAAAGTAAGCTTGGGCCAGGGGTATAAGTGCCTGCCTGGTAAGCACAAGGTCCTGAGTTCAATTCCTTGTACCAAAAAGAAAGGAAAAGAAAATGAAGATAGCAATAGGCATGACAAAAGATCATAGTGGTCTAACTCCATCAGAAGCAGAGGGATAGGAACACTTGGACTGATTTTCACAAAACATCAAAAATGAAATCAATAGGAAACCTGTTTTCTCAAAAATTATTTTATCTAAATGTGTTCTGGAAAAAGAGCGTGAGGGAACTGGTTAATAATAGTATCATCTTCTGGCTTAGACCTCTGTTGAACGGTAACGTGAGGAAAGTCATAGGAAGAAATTCTACTGCAGGATGAAAGTGATTTTAGTGAAATACGGGTTGACATGTTTGATTATAAACATGTAAGATAATGGGAAAAAAAGCTCAAAGTTTCAGTTTGTTTATCTGTAAAATATTACCTTGACATCACCCAAATGTGGCATGGATTGAACCCATTTTTGTCCTAAATGGAGTAAGATGTGAAGCTGGGAACCCATAGTGAAGTATGAGCCCAATGTTATAAAATTCATTTACATTACATTTTTCAGAATTTTGCAATCATTCTGCAGATTTATAAAGGAATTTGGTAACCAAGGGCTTTAGCAATAATTAGTGATGTATCCCAAGTGGAATAGTCTTCCATTACAATTCCTCACTTTTTCTCACCTTCTTAATGTAGGACACTCTAATCCACCTTGCATTCTTGTTGAAAGTAAATTAGCATGGCCCAATGCTAAGACCTACAATATTTCTCACTGGCCTTGAGATTTTCAGTGACAAACAATAATGCCTCAGTTATCAGACATTGTTTAGCAGTCTCTAAATCTCTTATTGATACCTATATTTACCTTCTACAAATTTTTTAAATGTGTATGTTGATAAATATTTTTCCTTCTGTGAACTAGATTGATCTTATACACATGCATCCTCTCTGTTTCAATATAATTCCTTAAAATTTATATATCTTTGTGAAAATTTGTTATTTTTAAAATACTAAATTAATTCTGGAATTTTTAAATATGCATTTTGAATTGAATATTGCTGGTACATATAATGGATTTTTGTACTTGATTTCTACATTGAGCAAATTACTGATTTTTAAATAATTATCTCATGGGCAGAATCTCATGGGCATTTTATATGTATACTCATATAAGAATAATAATTTCCCTTTTTCTATTCTTCATTTATTGGGTGGAGAACCTCTCCTACAGTGTTCAATAGATTGGTGATATGACATCCTCATCTTGTTCTCTAGATCAGAGCTTCAATATTTTACCACAAATGTGTTAATTATCATAGCTATGTATTATCAATATGCTTTTTCTTTCATTCATTTTTTTAAAGTACAAAATGTAAAAAGTTATTTTCCTGGTTCGTTAATCATTCTTGTTTAACCATGAATGGAAGTGGAATGTTATCAAAATCGTTTGTGCCATATGTTATTATTCCCTTATAATTATCCTGTTCCTTTCTTCCTTTGCTTTGTTCGTGTGGCCTTCTGTTTGAGTGTTAGTGGACATGACACTTCAGGGATGCAATTCTCTATGCTGTTTAGCTTATTCCCTGTTTCCCTCGCTAATAGCTACGAGTAGATATTTTCCCAGATTACTGCTTGTACTGCAGTAATCAGGTAGAATAGACCAAATCTGACCCATACTTGGAAACAAGGACACGCTCATTAACCTCTAAACCTTGGTGTGACACATGAAGTTTTGTTACTGGAGGTCATTAGGTTTTTGCAGTAATTAGCAATGTAGCAGTCCCTCGAGAAAAAATAACAGAAAAAAAATTGTCCATTCATTAAAATGTTCACTTACAGTTTTTATACTGCTAACATGGTGAACTGCATCTGTTCAACTTGTATATATGATTATTGTTTGCATAAAATCAATCCCATATTGTTAAAATAAATTATATGTATAGTTATCATATTGTTGTAGAGCTCAATACTTAGTTTATGCTTAGCTCATGAGATGAATTTAAAAATGTTTCCTTTTCTCCTATTATCAGAAAGACTTTGTGCATGACCAAAAATCTTTCTTCTCTGAATAAAGAATTCATAAGCAAGTTCTTCTGTCCTCTAATTACCTTTGTGGAAAAAAATTGATTCAAGTATTCGTTGTTCAGCAGTCATATGATTATTTTGTGTTATGTAACCATTCAGATAGCCTAATTTTTCTTTATTCAGTATCAGTGATTTAGTAAACTTTCCTGTGAGTGGGACCAAATACCTGACACTCAAAGGAGAAGTTTATTTTGGCTCATGGGTTCACAGGACTCAGTACATGGTTGGCTCCAAAGCAGAAAGGAAGGGCGTGATGGAGAAAAGCTGCTAGCTTACGTTTGTCAAACAGCAGAGTAGTGAAATTATTCTAGAGATAAAGGGGCTAGGTACAAGGTCACCTCCATGACCAACCCAGATATATCCTTATCTCCTGTGTAACTCTCAACCAATCAAGTTGAAAATCCAGTTTAACCTTTACTGTTAGTAAGTGACATAATTTTCATGATTCTTGGTTTAATCGATTGGTATGTGCTGAATCAGATAGCTTTCATTTAATAAGGCTTACTCCTGTATTTGTGATAATTTGTTGATAACCTAAACTACTGCCTCACTGGCTGACTTGCTGCCTGTACATCTAAAAAGTAGACTGAGTTATATATTTATCTTTATCCATAAGCTTGTCTGGGATTGCTTGTGTACCATTTGGTCAGGGAACTGAGAGAATTAGCAAAGATAAAGTACAGTATTTTAGGTGTAAGTTTGAACTGAGTACAATTTCACATCTACCGTATTGTATTTGCCCCAAACACATCACAAGCCCAACCTGGATTTAAGAAGTAGAGATACATATTTCACTGAATTGATGGAGAAAACTTCAGGATTCTATTATGAATGGAATTGAATGTAAGAATGATGGGTCATATATGCAATCCACTGAAGAGCCACAGATACTTTGTTAACTCCTATGTATTTCATTTCTCAAAAACTATACCACTGAATATTCACTGCATTCTGTCTGCATGGATAGTTTGTCAATGCTTTATTTTTTTAGTTTTTATTTTACATTTTTGTTCAGGGTTTCCATTGTTTTGCAGGAGTAATTCAGTAGGAAGAATGATAAGTTAGTCCAATTTCACTTAAAATGAACACTATCAAATCGTTGTTTAATTATTTTCTTTATCTCTCAAAAATCATCAATCATTCCTTCAAATTCAATCTCTTTTCAAACACTTGTATTTGACTATCCAGTCTTCATTTCTAAAGTATTTTCAGAACTGCTTTAATAGGTATTCTTTTTTTTTCTTCTCAGATCCATTTAATGTACAGTTTTCAAATTAGACTTTGTAATTTAAAATCCTAATTGGACCAACTTGCAATTCAAATTATCTGTGGTTTCTTCAGCCATGTCAAGGTCAGAGCTGGAACCTCTACTTACTGTTTTATAATTTCCTTTGCTCGAGTTCCATCTGTATTTTTCTTATAGGTACTGTGTTCAGTTAAGCACTAAGCAGAACCTCTTGAAAATATTTAAATATGATTTGTTTATTTTAATGTGTACATGTTAACTGGATCTCAGATTAATGTGCTAAGTAATTGTGTATTTAAATTTTTTCCTAAAAGTCATTCAATTCCATCACGTTCTGCAGAGTTTTAAACTTTTGTTTTCACAAATCAAAACTTCCATATACATCAAGTCAAACTCCTCAATCACTAATCAAGATTTCCCCTCTTCTCTACCTCCCTCTTATGTTTTGTATAATATTAATGGTATGCAATTTACATATCTGTCTCAATATTACGCTGACATATTTGACTGCCAGAAAGTAGTCTAGTAAAGGCACAGCTTTTCAGCAGTCAATGTTGGGCTTGTCCTTTGCTGATGTGTAGAATTACTAAATACAACAACGAAGACTGATTTTGGCAGGGATTTACCTCACCAGCACAAGCACCTACCTGGTAGGCACAAGGTCGTGAGTTCAATTCCTGGTACAAAAAGCAAATGTTATTCTAAGCAAAAGGAACAACTTAACTAATGCCAGTGTGGATAGGAAAGTACTAAACTAAGATAAATTATTAACCAGCAAGTAATGTAGACTGGTTACAGGATACCCAATAGGCAATATTGATTTTGTTTTTAATTATATTTCCCAAAGAGTAATCACTTAACTTTTCAAAAATAGGGGCAAGACAATGTGGGAGAAAATGTCATAGTGTTGGAAATTATGTCTGCCATTTATTAAGCATGTGCCTTGGAATAAATGTGAAACAAGAGACACACTGTCTTTTACGATATCAGCATTGTATCAAGCTAGGTGTGTTTTATATAAAGATTTTTATTCTGTTTCACTGAAAACACAGTCACAAGACACAGACTTAATCTAATGATCCATCAAATAAACATTAATTTTTAAAAAATCAGTGCTCACAGTCCATTTTTAAAGACTTTCTGTACTGAGGTAATTGAAAAAGACATCCTACCTATATGTCAGGTTCAGGAAAACTTACAGGGAAATCTTGCCTCTGTCCTGACTTAGAATTTGAATGATCTGCTCCAGGGAGACAGCTGACTCACTGTGGTTGTTACATTTACCAGATTCAGGAACCTTTTTCTACTCTCCTGGAGTTATGAACAGTCTACCCAGAGAAGTTTTCCCCAAAATATACATTCACAAACTTTATGTGAAATATCTCAGAGGACTCAAATTCTCCATGGGAAATGAATACCTTGATGCTAGATATTCACTTACTGAGAAGCCATGCTCACCTTGCAGAGGTCCTCAGTTCTACAAGAACAATTATTAAGAATATTTGACTACCTTGACCTACTTTGTTTTATTCTATTTTTGTGAATCACCTTCACATTTAAGACAATACTTCGAGTCACTGTTGACTTAAGCCCAGGAACCATAAAAATATTTACAAATAGTTTGCTTCTGGTAGGTTCAGAAAGATCCACTGCAGTGAGGATCTTTGCAAGAGGATCTTTGCAGTGAGGATCTAGGCATTTGCAAGTTTGGATGTGCAAGGAGGGGGGCTCTAAAGCCATCCTGGTCCCATTTTGTTCCGTAGTGTTTAAATGGTCACAGTGCAGAAGGATTCCCAGTACTCCTGTTCCCAGGGGAACGTAGTAAGTGCCGCTTAGAGACCAAAGTGGAAGAGATTAACAACTACCTCTCTAGAAGCAAAACAAAACAAAATACCAGATATTTAAGTCAAACTGTGTGTGGAGTTCATTTAATGACCCTGTCTCCCTGTAAGTGTTGGGACTTGGTCATCATTGGAGCTCATTAAGTACACTTATGCTTTTTCTTTCCATCTTTTGTCCACTTCCTTCTCTCCTCCCTCCCTCCCTTCCTTCCTTCATACCCTCCTTTCTTCCTTTCTTCTCCTTCTTCACTCCCTCAGTGTCTCTTTCTTCTTGCTCTCTCTTTCCCTCAATTCCCCTCCCCTCTCTTTTCTCTCTTCCTTTCTTTTTGATTATTTTCCTTTTCCTTTCTTCTTCCCTCTCTTACTTTCCTCCTTCTTTTCTTCCTTCTCCATCCCGTTTTTGAGCTATGCCTGAATACTGAAAAAGACTAAAACCTTGTACATGGCTTCATGAAGTTCTTTTTGTGTAAGATAAATACAAATACATAATTGCTGTGAAATGTAATATAATATATGCTGAAGTTCTGGCGAGAGGGTGTGTTGTGATACGCACTATTATTTATAGTACTGTTGTCATTTTTGTTATGCTAAAAATGGAATCAAAGCTTTCAAATACACTAGGCAACCACTCTGCCGCTGAAATACACCTCCAATTCTGATAATTTTCTACATAGCTCATCCATGAAACTGATATTTTGTGATTAAAGGAATTCGCACCAGAGAAAGGATGGCTGGCTATTTTTAAAAAGTAGTAAGAAATGTTCAAAAGTGCTTGCTATGGCCACTGGCATGGAATGCAAAGCCATTAATCACAGAGAAAAGTAGGCTTACCAATGCACAATCAATGCTGTTAGTTTTTTACTAACTTCACGTATCTGTACAGAAGCACATTTCACAGGGGGTAGAGGAATCCATGGCTTCGCTTTCTGTTTGATGCATGAAATGAATCTTCTGCCTGGTGACTGAGAGGAGTTATATTGATTTGACAAGCTGTGAACCTGAGAAGTTTCAGATTTTGCCATTCTGCAAAATTTCTCTGAAAATTTTCTCTGGGAAAAAGAAAATACTTCTAAGGGAGGGGTTTCTTTGGGGCTTGTGTGCTGTTTCTGGTCCTACAGGGCAACAACTCCAAATGCACCTTTCAGATAACAAAATCACCACCTTTCATTTATATGAATCTTTCTTTCTTTCAAGATTTCACAGTGGCTCAGAAAACCCACCCCACTGCTTTTCCCTTTCACCCCTGCACAGTACTAACAGAAGCCTATTAAAATGTTAAGTGGGTCTGGTCCTGGCAAGTGACACCCAGTTAGCTTGAGGACAGCAGCAAAGCCTTCCACAAGAAAAGTGGGTTTCTAAGGCTTCCCAAGGGGAGGGCATCGAAGAAGAGGATTGGATCCTGGCTCGTCTTTACTTCAGCATAGCGTGGTGTGAGGGACTGGTAAACCAGATGCCCCTGCAGAGTTTCAGTCAGTGAGCTTCTCTTCATGAACCATCCTGAAACATGTGAACATGATTGCTGGCATTATCCTTGCCTCCCACCCCCTCTTGTCCCCCATGCATCTGCCTTTCGGCTCTCTATAGAGTCATGTCCCACCGAACCCAAGAAATTGGACATATGATAGATTGGAAAGGCACTCAGCACATCTAACTTAAGAAACCCAGTTCCTTAGCAAACAACAGAGCATCCTCTTTCACACCATTGATGAAGGCAACAACAGGGACCTGAGTGACTGCTGCTGTCCAGCAAGGACCTCCAGAAACACAACCCAGGAAAAGACGAAAATTCTCTATTTGAGGCATAGTTTTCACCCACCAGGGCTTTCTTTTGCACCATTTGCAATATTGGAAAAAATATGTCCCAGTACTATAAATTATTATGTCAATAATATTTCTATCAAAATACAGTTGAATCCATGTCCCGAATACTGTGTACTGTTCTATAACTCTGTCTTTTATAATATTGTATTCTTGTCTTCAGAATGATGGTTAGATCCAAGTGAATGAGGTAAGTTTTTTACTTTCCCAGAAGAGCTGGATATACTTGTTTACCTCCTCACCAGCCACCACGTCCTTTTGACTTCTCTTACTAGTAGAACTTGGAAATTCCACACACACAATTTTTCTAGCTTACATCAAAGTAAGCTATAGCCATATCAGCTGATAAACCTAGACAATGAGATGCAGTAAGATTTTTTCCAGTTTTTTAGGAAATTTTTTCTCAATCACAATATAGATAAAGAAAGAAGAATTTTGTTGTCCTGACAGTCCTCTCTTTCCTCAGCTCTTCTTCCTTCTAGCAACAGGCTGAACCCCATGCAAGCCTGACACACCAAACTTTAATATAAATGCAAAGCCACCTTGATGGAGATGATTAATTTGAATTATGAAAACATGTCATTGATACTTAATGGTATTTGGACTGTTGGACCAGCTCTGAAACTCTGACATGTGGACTTTTGTTATGCAAAGTTATTAAGTCATTTTATTTTCACACCACTGTCAGTCTTTCCAGTAATTACACCTGAGCTCATCCTAATTATTTCAGAAAACCAGCCCTAGAGCAATGCCATTCATCATGTGTTCTCAGCTACAGCAGCAGTAGTACCATTTCTTTGGAACTGATCATAATGTAAATTCTTATATCACATTTGCACTTTCTGAAGCAGGATCAATTTTGATGGGGAATGAAAACGGAAACCCATGTTCTAATAAACTTCCCAGGTGTCTCTTTTGCCTGCGTGAAGTGATACTTTAAGAATGTGTTTTTGTTTTACTCTACATTCTCTGAATAGAGTATAATTCTCAGCACATGGATTATCTGTGGTACTTTATAACCTTCAGCACATGGAATCCAGCAACAGAAGCTGAATTGAGCTAAAACAGTGCTATAATGAGAGGGAGGATATGCACAAAGCATTTGCTAGCAGTATACAGAGAAAAAGATCATTGTAAATGTGATTAGTAAGTGAAGTTAATCAATATGGGAAACAGTTAGAACTCCTGATGGCCTCATGTGATGGTTAATCATGTGCAGGGTCTTGACGGTGCTGAGGAACACTCAGTCAGCTTTACCAGTTTACAAAGTGAGTCTATAAAGAAATTTCTGGAACAGAGTGGAACACCCTTTAGTAAACTGAGCAAGGCAGACCTACTTTGTCTAGCTTGGGTGAGTGTTATTTAATCTACTGGCTGCCTGAATAGAATGCAAACATCAAGCAAGGGTGATTTTATTGTTTCCCTCTGAGCTGAGCCATCCAAATTCTCATGCACTTCTGTTTTGCCAAGACTTCAGCTCGTACAGGATCATACCACCAGCTTCCTTGCTTCTCCAGTTAGAGATGGGAGCCTCTACAGCCTTCATCATCATGTGGAGCAATTTCCATTTTCTATATTTTTATCCTACTGTTTTGTTTCTCTAGTTAATCCTAATACCCACCCAATAAAATTGTGAAGTTTCTTATCTGACCATATCAGACAGTAACTAACCTCTGCAGTGATTTCTAGATGGTATCGTTAAATATCTGTGACACAGAGTTTGACCTAAAACATTACGTAAAAATACATATGTACATTTACACATACGCAGGTGCAAATGCATGCACACAAGCACACGCATGAACACATTCAACTCAGACGGTCCCAGTCCCACAGACCGGGTTTACATAAAGCTCCGGCATTACCAAGGTCTGTGACTTAGGCTGCACCGAACTCCTATGTTTACTGCTCTTGGTGGAAAGTCGGAGACGCTGCCATATTTTTTGAAGACTTACTATAAATATTCTTCATAAAAACCAAAATAAATGTGAGAAATGAATAAATGGCAGCAGGTTTTCTTTTCTTCTTATTTCAGATTCTTCTTCTGTTTTGCTTTCTCAGGAAAATGCGTGAATTATTTGAATCCGTAAAGGTGGGACCCAGAACATGGTGCTCAGCACACAAATCACTCAGTATTTTTTTTTTTTTTTTTAAGAAATTCAGGCCATTTGCCGACCTGGGTTAGAGAGAACAATGGCTGCAGCACTAAACAAGCCCAGTCTGGGAACCAGCGCCATATGCAGGCCTCCGGTGGACTGGGAACAGCCAGACCCCAGCCCCCTCTGGCATGAGGGCTGGCAGTCAGGAAGTACCACTCCCTGCAAGTGACTGGCTTATCTGGAGAAATACAGACTGTGATAATAGCTATTGAGGTGAAATGCAATTGGATGCCTGTGGTGGTTTAGTGTTTCACTAACATTGCAGGTCTAAGGCCAGTGGTCTGATCATAGATTCAGAGGATATCGCTAAGCAGTGTGTCATCTGGAAGGGGGGTGTCTCCTTTTGAGGGTTGTAGCCATTGTTGATTCCCTACAGTCTTGTTTAGAGGTCTTATGTCATTTCCATTGTTTTGTTGAGTTGGGTTTTGTTCTCTTTTGTTTGATTATGTTAAATCCCATGGCAGGAGAAGCTATTTCAAGGATAGCAAGATAATTTATGGTAGCAATTTTGGATTTACTATTGGTTTGTTTTGAAGTCCTTCATTGCATTCATTGTTTTGTTTTTATTGTTTCTATTCTATTCTGATCTGTTTGATTTATACTATGTCTGATGTTATTTTCAGCTATTTTGAGGACATCAAGGGGCATTATGGTAAATACGGTTGATTTCATAATGTTTTGAAATCCTGTATCTCTTACACTGGTTTGTTTTGATTGCTTTTATTCTGTTCTATATTCTTTAAAAAAAAAAAAGGAGAAGAAATCCAAAGAGAAAAGAAAGAATGACTGAAGGAGTTACTTAGTTTGGTGATGAGGGGTGAAAAGAATACATACGAAGAACAAAGGAGGGAAAAGCGCTAGAAAAACAGCAATTGGAAACCAGAAAGAAGGAAAGGAACTTGGCACACGGGAAGCATGTGTTAACAGACTGAGATACAGACTTTCACGAATAAAAGCGACTGAAAAAGTGCTAAAGTTTGCAAGTACCTCAGCACTGTGTCCGGTGCTCCGCACTCTTCACTGTACACGCTTTCCAGGAGCCAGCTTGTGTACACGGTGTTCCGGGAGGTATGATAGGAACATGAATCTGCTCTGTGATTTGGGATCACTGCACAGGAGACGTTAGAGGGTGAGGAAGGCAGCGGATGGAAAGCAAAGATGGAAGAGCAGCGGGCTGGACTCAGCAGAATAAGGAATCTCACCCAACATTCCTGGCAGGAATGGAGGATCTCAGAGGGGTCTTTGTGTTACTGAAAGAAATGGGGTACTGCGTGTCCCTGCCCCCAGACAGCAAGACAGAGACAAAAAAAATAGTAAAATTAAATTAAATTAAGTGACAACAAGAAGTCTTTGTAACTCTGAAATGCTAACATTTCTGATATGACAATGAGCTCATGATCTTAAGTAAATGTGAAATGAACACTTTAATCCTATCCTAAACTTGCAAAGTATTGCAAAAATAGAGTAAATATCAGCCTCTTCAGTATTCCTTCCTTCATACAATTAGGTTATAGAACTGAGATCTCAGTTTCCAGTTAATTTTCTGGGGTTTTGACGATGGCCTTTGATCTGGCAAAGAAGTTTCGACTCACGGTGAAACGGGTTGTACTGGCTGAGGAGGTGGTCTCTCCCTGGAGGTTACAAACTCTTACTGAAGCCAACACACAGCACCTTGTAAATGGGTCCTTTTTGTCCTTTAATTTTCAGCATTGCAAGCACGTATTTTCCACCGCTGAAATACTGAGCCTCCAGTTTGTCATAACATGCGCCATTTGTATTTGAAAAATGGACATGTGCAGTATAGATTAGGGATGGAGGTTGGCACAGATTAAAGGAAGAACCAAGGTTGGAAATGTAAACGGCCACGTTTGAGTGGTCTGTGTGCTGTAGGAAGAGATCATTGATCAACCTGAGCACCCGGGGCACCGGGCGCCATGGCGGCTCGCAGGGGTCACCTGCCACACCAGCAGAGCAGTCACTTGGCTTCTGTTCCTAGTTTTCCTTTCTGGAGCCTGGGAAACTCACACCTCATCCTGTGGCACCCGTGTCGCAGCCTCCAGCGATTATCAACAGACACAGATTTTCCTCTTCATTATTATTCTTATCGATGTCACTCAATAAATATACAGAGGAATGTCTAATGTCTGCAGATATTGAAACTAAACCTTTAAATCCCCCATCTCAGGTTTGCTTAAATCATTATACACAGTTCTGTGATTTCACAAATTTTATTACTTGCCTGTTGGTCTTCACATCTCAGTTCGGTTTAGTTTTAGATCAAATAATAGCCAGGCATGGTGGCACACGCCTTTAATTCCAGCACTCAGGAGGCTGAGGCAGGAGGATCATTGTGAGTTTGAGACCAGCCTGGTCTATAAAGTGAGTTCACAGCCAGCCTGAACTGCATAGTGAGACCCTGTTTCAAAAAATAGGGCTGGGGATTTAGCTAAATGGCCTAAGCGCCTTCCTGGCAGGCGTGAGGCTGAGTTCAATCCCAGGTACCAAATAAATAAATAAGTACATACATACAACAAATAATAATCAAAGCTGGGAACACAGAAGAAGAAAGCTGATTGGAAATGTCATGCTCTCCAGTCTTTCATTTACCTTCTTGTATGTTACTTTTCACTTTTCTTGCCTCTTGAATTTTTTTAAAGGAGCCACAAATTGTTCTAAATGCAAAAGTTTAAATTAAAAAGAAATGCAGTTGCTAAAAGGCAAATTTTTAAATCTTCATTTGTCTTAGTGTTAGACTTGAGCTAAAAGTTGTCTTCACTAAATTCGCTGTTTTTTTTTTTTTCTCAAGTAGGAAAGAAGTGAAGAAAACAGAATGCTACGTGTATCAAGGGAGCATTAACTTGAAGTTTTATAGTTCAAGCAAGTGTCCACATGTTGATAGGCATATGTTTTGTTCTTGTTGTTGTTGTTCTTGTTGCTTTGTTTTGATTTTTTGCACCTGGGATTGAACACACACCCTCACACCTGCCAAGCAGGCGCTTAAGCCACAAAACCAAACTGCCAGCCCTATTGTTTTTGAGGCAGGGTCGCATTATGTAGTTCAGGCCAGCCTTGCTCACATGCATGTGTTTGTAGGCAGCCAGACACAAGGCCACATGCTTGAAAATCTCAGGAGCCCAGGGCATTGAGGTCATCAAGGTGTGCAGGAAACGAATCTTTTGCCTGACAGTTTTCCTTTGAGGTTACCTCATCTGTAGACATCCTGTGATTGTAAGTGCCATATTCGCTTTATGAGTATTGCTTCATAGTCATATCTAATTTATTGCCTAGAAACTTAAGAAAATTAATGCTGTTTGTCCTCTAACTCATTTACACACACACACACACACACACAACCCTCAGAAAAACACAGCGGATTATAATCTGGCATGGTAAACCTTTAAGAAATACAGCCATTTGAAGTGTTAGTATGTAAATGAACTCCAATATATGATTATGTAACAATGATTGTACTGCAGTGCATTTATTTTAAATTCTCTTTTACAGGTACTTACTCATCTCACAGACAGATATTCCTGAAAATAATGGCAGTAATCTAAATTCAAATGAACTAATGACTTTACAGAAAAAAAGTAAGTTTATTTTCCTTGCAAAGAAAAAGTTCTTATAAAAACATTACCCAGATAAATATATGTGAAAATAACAACTTGAGTTATATTTTTCACACCTGAGAGAAAAGGAAGCCAGGATAGAAGGATTGCTAATTTACAGAAAATAGAAAATCTGTCATAGATGCATCGATTATTATCCTGCTTCTAAGAAAGTATAAATAAATAAAATGCTCAATTCTATTATTTTCCTAAAATAATCACGTTGTAGTTTGGCTCCTGTGTCTGTCCCTTCACCTCTAAGAATTTAAAGCCATGAATTTTTGTTGGCACGAATGTTAGTATAACAGAAAATGTCCCCCACCACCAGTATTAAGTTTCTTTTTTTCTTTTTTCTTTATTGTGTACTAGAATTTGAACTCAGGACCTCGTACTTGCCACGCAGACACGGTGCCACTGAACCACATCCCTCTCAAAACCCTGCTCCCTCCCTCCAAACACACTTGGCTGGTCGCTCTTCCCACTTTCTGAGGCGGTTCTAGAAGTCCCTTCGCGTGAGTCCTTCCAGCTGCACCTCTCCGGCCTCAGTGTCCCGCGTGGGCTCTAAGTGCTCACCTTCCGTGGTGATGTGGAAGTGACCCAGTGTCTGATCCGGAGAACGCGGTGGACGCGCGGTGGTGCTGTTCGGCGTCCACAGCCCCGGGGCATGGAAGTCAGGACGGCACTCACCAGATTGTCGTACTTTAATCGTAATCTCTACCGAACTGCTCGGGAAAATGCCGGGAATGATGACGGGATGCATCTTCTCAAAGGGAGGGAAAACATTTTGAGGGGAATGATGGCCATGTGAGTTTTTATTATTTTATTAGTAGATTTGTGCAGTGCCTAGTGTTTCCATCGCTTGCGTGGCGTGGGGCTGGTACACAGCACATTCTTCATTCCAATCTCCATCTCCTTCCCACCCTGCCTCCCCTCTGTGTAGCTCTTGGTCTCCTTCCTATGTGAAAAAGATCGCCCTACTTCCTGTTATCTATCTTTAAATTTCACTCTTATACTTTGGGTTTCTCATATAAGAGAAACCATGTGATGATGAAACTTGTGTGTCTGACCGATTTTACTAAAACCTGTGGTCTCAAGGTACACCCACTTTCCTGCGAATGACTCAAGTTAATTCATCTTTATGGCAGAGTAGTGCTCCATTGTGTTCAAATGCTACGTTTCTTTTATCCATTCATCTGTCATGGACATTTCCAAGATTTAGCTATCATTGTGTTGTTATCAACATCAGTATGCTGTATCGTTTAGTGTAGTGATGTTTAAAATTTGAAAGTTCTGTGTATATTTTGGTCCCTTCTTGTATTTTAGTAATATTTTAGATCATTGTTCCAAAACCTTCTAAATGTCAGTCTATTTTGATTCCATACCACCCTCACACACACATACATACACATTATCAGATTTTTTCTGACTTCAATATTAGACCACTAAATGTAGAGAATATTCTGCAGGGTGAGTCCACCAGAAGACCTACAATACAGTCACAGATTGGTCAGATGTGCTTAGCCTTGCTGGTCTACCTGGATAGGAATCATTGCCAGTCTGGAATGACTCAGAGATGGGGGAGCAATCATTCTTGGAAACTGACAGGGAGAGATGATGGATAGTTAGATGTCTGCCTAACAGGTTGTTTTTAGGAATAAAGGAAACAACCTCCACAGGTGTCCTTGAAAGTTCTGTTCTCCTTCACTCTCATTGCCAGGATTTTGACCTTGCAGTAGGTGTCAATCTTTACCCTCAAGGCATCTTCAGCAGCTCTCAGGGTCTGCCTTCCCCGCCTCGTTTTGTCTACATCTGTCCTGTCCAGCAAACATCCCACACTTTAATTTTACCACTATGATTAATGCACATACTTGCTTATGTCCAGTCTCCAAATTATAATGACTGGGCTCAACTTTTCTTGACATAACCAACCATGGCACAAAGGTGACCTGCATTCAAAAGAGGTCATACATTTGGATTGCGTTTTAGTCCTTTTCTGGACCAGCCTTACGTGGTACCACATTCTCTCCCTCTGTGGAGCTTTAGTACTGGATATGATTGCTTTTGACTTAAGCAAGCTGGGCAAACATCACAGCACCTCAGAGCTCAGGACTTCATCTGTGCATGGCCATGTCTGCATTGTCGAAGGCTGATGCGTTCTTCTGCGTTCACACAGCATTCTGATAAACTCCAAATACGTGGTGCCAGTCTCATCAGGGCTACAATCTCATTATTTCTATTTATCTCCTAGACTTTTCATGCCCCAAATAACATTTTTGGGTTTCCATTCTTCCCATCAGTAAAAATTACTTTCTTGTGTCTCAGCCACGAGTAATTAACATTTTGACTTTTATGTTTCATTTTCATTCTATCAATAATCACTGTAGATTTTAATTTCAAAATTTGTTTCAAATGAGCCTACACCATTTAAGTTGGCTGCTAATACTTTAACCCTCCTAAAATTGAGTAGGCCTTCTACTCACTAAAGGCTCTTTCCTCAATAATTTCTTTACAAGTATCTTGAATTGTTTTATAAATGTTAGTCCAGTGGTATTAAAATCTAAATAATGGTCTTAAGTGATATGATAATATACTTAGAATAAAGTCCAAGTTCCTTTCTCTGATATTGAATTTGGCATTTGGCCTTTGTCAATCTCATATTTCACCATACACTTCCTCTAGCTCACAAAACTTTAGCCAAGGTAGTGTTCAAGAAAACACATATTAGGGCCAGGAGTTTGGCTCAGTGGCTTAAGCACCTGTCTGGCAGGCATGAGGCTATGAGTTCGATCCCTGGTGCCACAAAAAAAAAAAAGAAAGAAAGAAAGAAAGAAAGCTCGTATTAACACCTTTTCTTTGACTCAAGGTCTGCACAGGGCTGCTTATATATTTGGGAATTTTCAGCTGCATATATGCATGGCTACTTCTCTTCCATACTTTAGATAACATAGTAGGTACATCATCTCATCCAAATCGTCACCAATAAGATAGCCACCCTGTTGTCCTTCCTGGGTTCTCTTAATATTCTTTATAGAAATTCTTAACCATTTACCTTTACTTTGTTTTTTTTTTTATTTTCATTCTTAGAATCCACAAAAAAGATATAAACAATGATTTTATTCATTTATCGTCACATTTTTTATCACCTCTAATGTGCTATTACACAGTAAGTAGAATCACTTTTGGCAAGAACAAAAGATCGATGCCTGAAAGTATCATTGCTTGTGCAGATAATTACAGTGATTCCTAACATTACTGTTGATGAATTTCTACGGCACAGACAGAGTATCAAGTTAACATTGTGTAATAAGAAATAAATAGAATAATAGCAAAGTGAACAAAAATCTTTTTCTGATGATTTTAAACAAAAGATCATTTCTGTATGGTTTTGGGTAGTAAATCTACAACTTCTGAGATACTTATCTGTGTCAGAAAAAAAATTATTTTGCAGAGTTCAACATGTCTGAACGGGGAAACATTTTTTAAGCCTTGTTTTGCACAACAATGTTAAAGAAATTCAAACCCATTTTTGGCTAAGTCTCTTCACCTTTGTATTTATGGCTTCCTAAACAAATTAAATTACTGAGTCTCTAACTTTGATGTTCAGGGTAATACACAAAGGAGCATCAAGACCTTTCTCCAGATCCTAATTTAAAATATTACAGTTGAACTGTAACCCATCATTCCCCTAGAATCCACCATTTCCCCCAATCCATCCCTTCATCTCAGGTGTTCTATTTTCCTACCATTTTTTCATTGTAAGACTTTCTAAAAACATTTGAATGTATTTCATGTTTCTCTTCAAATGCTATCTTAGCCCAAAGAGAATTCAATTTCCTCTGAATTTGTCAAATCACTCACTTTATTTGTATTTTAGCATTTAAAAATCACATATTATTAAATTCTTTATATTAAAAAAAAGCTTGATGTGTAATTTTTTCTTCACATTTAATTTCCTTTCTGCTACAGTTCCCTCCCCAAGGGTAATGGACATTGTTAATTTAAACACTTTAAGAAAGCTTCCTCAGGGGTCACAGACACAGCAAGGGCAGATACGCCCCTCCTTTCCTGGAATTTATCCGTAGTTTATGGATTCTAAAATTCACTTCTGCCATTACCCTCATGTCCCTGGTATGTGGAAATGTAAAACGCATCGGCATTTAGTTAAATTTTACATAATAGTTCTGAGAGTGGACTTAAAGATATCTCACACTGATGGGCATTTAGAACGTCTCGGCATCTTCCTTAAAACTGAGCAGTCCTGAAATAAAGACAAATGTGCACCTGAAATGTTAGTGAGGTGTAGACCCGTAAATTACACCACTGAAACCAAGAAACAAAACAGACTGGTCTTCGGGGAAGGGCACCCGTAGGGGACAGCGCAGGGTACTGCGTGTGGAGTCAGGGTGAGCCTGCCTCGGGTTTAAGCAAAGGCCAAAGACCGTGGAGCAGTGCGTTAACCCGGTGCAGAGCGGAGAGGCGCTCCGGAGCCCGCGGTGAGCACGGCCGCCCCTGCGCGGTGAAGGAGCAACCGGGAGGCTGAGGCGGCCAGAGAACTCGGACTCCAGCGGACGGGAAAGGGACGGTGCTGGACATGAGCCCAAAACCTTTCCAGGCTTGTGGAAAGAAACAAAAGAAGTGAGATCCGAACGGCGTCATAGGATCACTTGACATTTTGCCCAATGTATTTCACTGAATAGTGCATCATTGTGTATAACCTTCAATAAAGTTTCCAAAAGCATCTTTCTTTTTCTTAATAAAGTTTAGTTACTTCATTAACCATTTTAGTTTGTTTCCAATTCTGTTGCTTTGTACTGTATTTTCCTCATTTTTTGTTTTGCTTTTTAAAATTCAAAAAAAAAAAAGAAATACAAAAAATTAACAGTAATCATGATTTCATGCATGTATTATCCATTTATACCTTTTCAACCTGAATCATGTATAATGGCAATATTCAGGGTTTTTTATATATTCACATATAGCACCCAACACTGTTTCTAAGGCATAAAATACAATGATTTTGCTCTTTATTTCATTTGTCTTTAATAATGTTTGCACTCCTCTAAAGCCCAAGTCCTTTATATACAGTACTGAAAAATAAAGTGTTTGCTGCAGAGTAGTAACTAAAATTTACAGTTAATTAAAAAAATTAAGCTTTCTAGCTTCTATTTTAAAAGTATGCAATTATGCAACTTTGATTGTGTAAAAATGAGATAGTGTTTCTTTTTAATCAACAGATAATTCAACCTTCTTCATTTCATGCACACCAGTACTCATATATCTTATTTAAATCAAAATGTTTGTAGAAGAATAATCCAAAATCCCTTATGCCCCACGTCAAATCGCCTTAAATTACAGTGGTAAAAATAGGCTATCCTTTCATTTTTGAAGACTTATCTCTTAGATTGTCCTGTGAAAAATATAAACTGCCTATAGCCTATCATTTTAAAATTCACAGAAAATACTATGGTACTAGTGATATAATAGTGCAGTAAAATAATCAGTGCTATGCAAAGACCATTTTTTTAAACAAAAGTATTACTGACTGAGTCTTAAAATTACAGAGAATACAAAAAATGAAGAAAATTAGAAATAAAATCAAACCTTACAAATCAAACAGTAAACTAAATAAGAGAAAGGCAAGATGAGTATCTTTCAGTCAGCTATTTCACTGGCACCTGATACATTAGCAAAAATAGATTTTTATTTATTTTTAAACATATAATTTCGACTGCTGCTTTGTGTAAAACCCAAGGAGAAACATAAAAAAAAAAATTCTCTCAAGAGTAGGATAATAACATAGAACAGCAGCTGTTAGCATCAAGTAGATCCCACATATATTATTTGCAGGGAAATTTCTGTGTCGTTTTAGCCTTAAAAAACATATTCAGAATTTTACATATTAAAAACTAATGGTATAAAATTCATCTAAATGAGGAATTAGTGGTAATAATGGCATTACTTTGTGCCAACTTTGAGTTAATAAATTAGCAGAATAAAAAATGTACTCTTTGTTCTGTTTTGAACATACCTGTAAAAGGCATGATATGTGCTGGTAAAGACTACTGATATTTTCAGCTAGGCACATTATTATGAGAAAATAGAGCTAACATGAAATAATGCCATTAAACGTGTTAAAGCATTAACATTGAGACATGTTGATTCTAATTTTGGGTGTAGTGGATATAATGTCACAGTGAGCTGAAAAAAACACATTTAGGCAACATTTCTTTCATTCCAAACTTTCATTTAAGAAGTTAATTGGATGCTACAAATATCCTCATGGTCTTGATTTTTTAATTTTGTTTTATTTCTTTTGGAGACCTGGTCTTGCTGGATTTACCTGGCTGGCTTTAAACTTGAAATTTTCCTGCCCCAGTTTCCCAGGTAGCTGGGGTCACAGGTGTGCTCCCACACATCCACCCTCGTACTCTTGGCAGGACAACTGCTATTTGCATTCTTGGAAGTTGTGTCAGCTGCTTACAGTTTCTTTATCCTTGCCCATGCTAAGTCTCCAGGATGCCAGAATTTAGAAGGGTCAATATTTTTTACTACTTCGTGCTTCTTGAAATCCATATGAAGCTGTATTTTGAAAATTTATGAAAAACAACTATTTCTGCACAATAAAACACTTCTGTTATTTCTGAAATCGTTGGGTGGCAATAGAATTAAACTAATCCCAGAAGAAGTTTATGTATTAGTAGGTTATAGCAAATATCAATAATCTAAGAAAAAATACTTTTTTTGATACATAGGAATGCTAATATGACTGAATCAGAAATAACCAACATGACATAATTTCATCAAGAAACTATAAAAGGCATACTATTTTAGTTACTTTGCCTATATAAAATAGTTTCACATCTAATGTCATAAGAATTTTCCTGTGCTTTCACAAACCTATTGAATGAAGTTTTGATTATTCTTGTGAATACTGGTTCTACAAATCAAGATCCCATGTCACAAAACACATTCAAGGAAGTTACAGTTGGCTACACACGGGGTATTTCTCAGGTGTTTATCATTAGGTAATAGATCAGGATAGGAAGAACATGAAGCAAGTGTTTTGTAATGATGTATCAATTTCCAAGTAACAATTTCATGCCAGGTGTGGTGGTGTACACCTGTGATCACAAAACTCAGGAGGCTGAGGCAGGAGAAGTACTAGGAATTTAAACATACTCTCAACTACATAGCAAGACTGTCTCAAAATAAAATAAAATAATAAAATAAAATAATTCTTAAATTCCCTGCACCTACTCCAGTAATCCTAATAAACTGATAGTCTTTCTTATTTTGTTTATAATATTCTTGTCATGAGAAGACGCCACTCTCCAGATGATTCCTAAAATATCTCAAATTCTAGAATCCATATATATGAATGCAAAACCTATTTTACCTTCTTATCTATACATCAGTGAGCAAAACCAGATTTGTGAGTTCTGAAACAAATGATTCTACTAAATATGTAAGTAAATAGAAAGTACATAAAATGAAAAAGAAAGCATATTTCTTTGAAAAATCAAAAAATGATTTAAAGGTATTTTTTTCCACACAAATTTCAGAATTTAAAAAGGTAAGAAAGAATTTTATTAACACTTTGGCTGATACAATATTTTGCTATTTACATGGTCTTAGAGAAGGATATGTTTATGCTTTAGAATGATACTGTGGATTTCTAGGCCCACACATTGAGCTACAAGCTAGTCATTCATATGGATATATACATATATTCATATATATGTATTCATACATATGTATTCTTATATACTATGTATGAATTCATATATGTTACATGAATAATATAGTCATGTATATATGTATCTCTCTCTCTCTCTCTCTCTCTCTCTCTCTCTCATATATTTATATGACTTTCTCTAGACAATGTCCCTGGCTTGGTGGTGACTTTCCTGTCATTTAGTCTGGCAGTGCTACATGTTTTCAGTATAAAATGCATCATGTACTATGCAACCTGATCAGAATCGTCAGGCTGCTTAGAACACACAGCAAGCATACACAAGTGTGTGTTTCTTGTACTGTTACAGGTGTTTATTTCTAAAACATCCAAATTCTAATACATTTTATACCCTGAGATTCCTTCCCACTGAAAAAGAAAAGAACGAGGTATTTACAAACGTGAAGGCCACATCTTTTTTTGGACATAAAAAAATTTCCATGTCACTCACACATTGAAGACAAGTTACCTGGTTACTATGTAACACTCAACTCAAGAAGATCATGGCTCTGCATACGTCGAACGAAAGTCAGAGTTTGCACCCATAAACAGGTAGAGCATCTCCATTTCTGCTTACACGGCTGTCTGGAGCCCCACTCCGACTGCATCCGGGATGTTAGTGGAGGAGGTGAGAGGGGCGCGGTTCTCCGACACCTCAGCCACTGGGACTCGGCACAACTGAATGAAAACGATGCGCACGCCTGCCCTGAACTCCTGCTCAGTGTGTCCTGGACTCAGCTTCACCTCTGCACGAGGCTCCAGTGTTCTACTGAAACTATCGTACTAGTCACGAATGGAGCAAATTTTAAAGAATGTCATGAAGTGAAAAGAAGTTGACCTCTTAAGGAAATAAAGTTAAATATGTTTGGTTTCGCTGATAGTGGAAAAAACCAAAGCCATGTATAGATATTGATAGAAGCCTTCCCAGGAAGTTCAAAGGTGCATAGCTTAGCCTTTGTCAGCTTTGTGGGAGGCAGCCTTTGAGAGTCTGTTTGAAGTGGGACTGAAATGAAATCCAAAACAGAAAAGCAAAGCTACTCTTTAAAAATGAATGCTTTCAGGTAAAGCTATTTTGTAAGAGATCTCATGCTGGGGAAAGCTGGAATGAGATCTTGCAAAAGACATGTAGCCTCAAAATACAAAGTTTGAGTCATAACATGTTTTAATTTGTACCAATTCAGTATTAATTGTGATTTTAAGCATTAATGTATGGAAGAATGGCTAAGCACTGTAGAATTAAAGTCTTCACAAGTATTAGCAAAGTCAGTGTAGTGAGAAGTGTCTGTAATCTCAGAGTTGAGAATTGATTTCTCATCTTTCCTATTTCTCCCTTCAGGCCAGTGTCTTAGTATTCCTGCTAAGAGTACAAAAGTAATTATGCTGACTTCTCGTATTATTTCCATTGATTTCTTTAAATGTAGGAAAATACTGAAAAAAATGGAGCCATGTTGTTAAAGGAACAGATAGGAGAAGAAAAACTGGGAAAGAAAGGAAAATACTTGAAATAAAGGAAGCAATGAATAAGAAAGCATAGCTTGTGGTCCACAGTATAAGCCAGTTCTGAAGAACCAAAGAGAAAACATATTTAGATGCAATTAAAAAAAAAAAAAGTGAAGTCTGTTGACTGCAGCAAGACAAGATAAAGAAGCAAGCATGGGAGCTTACACTGGATCTCTAGGAGGGATGCGGAAATCTGAGAATGCTACAGCAGACTCAGTCTCAGGTTCTGATGGTCGACATAGAAGAGGGCGTGATGCCTGGGAGGGTGATGCCTACTGAGAGTTGGAGGTCCAGCAGTGTGGTTGGCACCAGAGTTCTCTGACTGGCCTCAGACTTGTTCATAAATAAGCACAGCCATAACCACGTATCAGTTAAACACAGTGATCAACATGGGCACTGAAGACACAGTGGAAAACTCTGTCAGCAAGTGGGAGCAAATGACCTTGGAACAATGCACCTCCCTGCTAGAGGACGCCGAGTTTAAGGCACCATCTTGGAAGCAGAGCCAGAGCTCACAAGAGGTTTTATCTTGTGCTTCCTGACCTGCAGAATGATGAGAAATGATTTTTTTGTGTGTGCAATAATTACATTATTTCAACAATTTGTAAATGGAAACACAAAGGGACTAAGCTAGCTGAGCAGAATACGTATGAGGGAGCAGTAAGAGTCAAGAGGAGCCAATAATGCGGTGGTTGCTCCAGCATGAAGATCCAGTGACTTGGACATTTGTTCTGTGTCTGTCATGGCCCCAGGGTTCATCTAAGCACCAGTGTGTTTTGTGCAAAGCGCTTCAAAAAGAGAATTGGAAAATTTAATTTTCTCAATTATGTTCAGTTAAGAATGTAGGGCTTATGACAAAAATGTGTGAGTTAAGGTGAGGATGTGTTCTGGAATGTGTGACAGGAGACCAGAAGTCTGGACGAAATGTCAGCTAAACAAAGGTTTTCTGTGTGTCTGATTTTATCTAAATATTTATATGGACAGAAACATCTAATATAGATTGTTTGTGTGCTGCTATGATTCCCCATAAACCGCTCTCACATCTGAAATACTCTCATTAAAACTTTGGGGACACACGCTTCTTTATTGGGCAGCTTTTACACCAAGTAAAGTAAATGAAAGAAAGACAAACCACCACAGTGTGGGATTAGAAATTCAACAAAAGCACAAACTCAGAGCAAGGGATTTTAATGAAAACATAAGACTCAAAAACCATTACAAAGAAAATATTATTGGGGTGAAAGTAGTGCAGAGTTCTTCACACTTGGAAGAAGGAGTTTGAGTCCATTTTAAAGGCACCCCGTATTAGGGCAACTCCTAAAATGGAGTACAGGAAGCAGCAGGTGTCTGACAGGTGAGCTCTGCCGTAATAAATGATACCACCAGAGAAAGCTCAGTTGTGCTCATGAACCATTTGACTAGAAAGAGAGTCAAGATTCCCAGTGCTCCTGCGAAATTTTGTGCAGAGAAAGAAAAGAAAAACATGGGGAGCTATTAGACAAGAAAGGGAAATGAAAATCCAAAAGGCTCATTGAAGCAGGAAGTGGAACAGAATAATGAGCTCTAAGAAAGATGATTATCCCCCACACCTGAAGTGGAACTTATTTTCTTTTCCTAAAATGGAATGGATGTCTTTTCCAAAGGAATCAGAGGAGAATAAGCATTGGAGCGCACCTGTGTGATTGGAGGATGAGGACATCATGCGGAGGCCTCCCTAATACTGCTCCTGCTCAGTGATCCCCGGGCTGGGACATCAAGAGTCTACTTCTCCCCACTACACCCTGAGAGACTTCCCAAAGCCAAATTATTGTAAGTGCAGTTTTCTGTTCTGGAATACAAAATATACTATGCTCTGAGTGGATTCAGAAGTCCTGGCATGTTAATAATTTTACTAAACTACCAAGTTTGTTTTGTAATAATTTCAGTATTATGAATCAATATTCAATTTTAAAAATATATGAAGACTTAGTGCTGAAAATACAGAATATTTTTAAAGGAAGTATGATTTGGTTTAAAGCAGATTACAAAAATGTAAATCAATATAGGAATGAGGATGAATGTAAAAGCATTTGGTTGAGACCATATGCATTTTCTGTGCTGTTTGTGCTGGCAGAATGTAACATTTGTACACTCGAGTTAAATTCAATTAAATAGAAATTCGCATAGCCAAGACTTGAGATATGAGGCTGATTGTGTTTTTCTTAAAAATACAACTTTGTGCTGTGCTTTGAAATTGATGATGGTTGTTTTGAACACTAAAAAAAAAGAAAAGAAAAGAGCAGGAGAAAGAAAATACATTAAACCCAAACATTAGACAATTCTCTTCCATCGTTGAAGGTGGATAAATGAGGCAAATGGTAATACATGTTCATAGCAAAAATGATGAAATTCTTTCATGACGTCACATGGTGTGGATGACAGACAGATGTGACAAATATGAAGGTGACAGTGTTACATCTCAGGCGTGACAGGGAACTTCCCAAGAAAGACAAAGCTCACACATAGGTGAGAAATGGAAAGTCATGAGGAGCACACAGTTCTCCAGGCCCAACTACAGCAGAGAAGGCGGCTCAGAGGTAACTTTTAAGAAGAATTCCTTCCAGCACTCAGGAGGCTGAGGTAGGAGAAGCATTGTGAGTTTGAGGCCGGCTTGGGCTACAACGTGAGTGCAAGGCCAGTCTGAGCTACATAGTGCGACCCTGCCTCAAAAAATCAGGGCCGAGAGTTTGGCTCAGTGGTTTAAGCGCCTGCCTGTCTGGTAGGCGTGAGGTTGTGAGTTCAATCCCTGGTGCCACAAATAAAAGAAAAAAAAATAGAAGAACAAGAAGGATTCCTTTGGCCTAGATGATTATAAGCAACGTGAATCATGAACATGCACTAATCAACAATAAATTGATTAAAAACAAAAATGAAAACAATGATGCCTGAAAGGGAATGTGCTTGCAAATAGTTTATTTCAGGGTTGATGACCTGGAGCACTAGCTGGGGAGTTGGGAAGTGAGAAGGGGAGAGGAAGGGGCACAACAAGGTTGACTCAGAAAAAATTGCCACCGTGAACAGCTAGAGGCTGACATACCTGAAATGGCGAATGGCCCAGCTCAGAGTCCTCTTCCCCGGTGGATGTGGAGACCCGAGTCCATGCTTCTTCCTGCAGCTCTTATCTGTCCTTAGAGAAAGACTGCTCCTACGACCCCAGCCTCCGAATGTCCCTAGCATGCCATCCATGTTCACGGGATTTACAAGTGCCCAGGGCAGAAAAATAGTATCTACCATAGCCATAAAAATTTGGAAAGACATAAAAACATGGAAGGGAAAATTCCACAGGATTCAGAGTATGTTTTAAACAATGCATATGCATGGAAATCTTTAGAGAAAAACCAAGGACACTGTGCAAAGCTATCTAAGGAAAATGAAGGGAAAAAACAGATGAAATGAGATTGGTAAAGGGTAAGATAGAACTCCAAAGAGCTTAATGTTTCTACTGTAGGCAATTAGGAGCAATAGACAGTTTTGGAGGAATAACGTGGACTTCAGAAAGATCAGCTTAGTGATCAGGTGGAGAATATAACGAAAAATGAAAAGAATTGAGTGGAAGGCCCTTAGAAGGCTAGGTGGCAGAAGAAAGTGAGAAGAGCAGAATAAATGCAAAGGGAGACCTTCCAGGTTTGGCTAATCTTTTAATGTAGAGCAGGACATAGCAGATGATTACTATGTGGGGCTATCCCCTAAGACCAGTAACTCAGGGAAAGACCTTGCGTACTGAATAGAGAGAAAAACAAAGAGATCATGGCCTCTACTTTGATGTTCTTTGTTTGCAATTCTACTTGGAATTACAATTCCAGATAGTTAGGCGATACAAACTAAGGTTGACTATGTAAGATCTATTAAAGAAAGTGAGCTAAGATAGTTTGGAACAATGGTACATACTACAAGTTCTTGGGTAGGTAATGCGTGAGTGTCATTGAGAACAAGATGATGAGCATAAAAAGGGCAACCCAAATACCCCCAGATAAAGGCAAGAGGTCTATCAGGAAGTGCAGAGAGATAAAGGTTTATTTCCCAAGTACTCCACCTTTCCAGCAGGATATACCAGCTAGAGACTAAAAGAGAAATTGGCATTTCCATTCTTCGCATAACCCGTGTTATGGTTTGTGTTTAGACGTCCCCCCAAAGCTACATGCAGTCTTAGATGGGGCTTTTTCAGAGGTGGCTGAATCTACAGCTCGTGAGATTAAGGGTGTGTGACTAGTAAAGGAGTCCACTGATTGGTTTGGGTTAGTTCTGGCTAGGATTAAGGGCACGAGTGTCCCCCACTAGGACAAGAGGAGACAGAAGGTGCCTTGTCCCCTCTCTCTGTTGCTTTTGCTGTCTTGTGGGTGCCGTGGACTGTTCTCTTCTCCCTCTGATGTGTCCCACTCAGCCTTGCAGCCATTTGATTATGGGCTGAAAGCACTATAAACTGTGAGTTCAATAAACGTTTCCTCCTTTAACTTTGGGTATGGGGTATTTCATCTCAGCAGTGAAAATTGTAAGTAAGACACTGCATCTTTAGTATTGGTAAGCAACAAATGATCAGTTTATCCTACCTGATGGTCAATGGAGGAGCAAAGAGAAGGCAAAAATAAGAAAGAGAAAGCAAGGAGAGGGATTGAGGGGAGAAAGACACACACAGAGGGAGAAAGACAGAGACAGAGAGAGAGAGAGAGAGAGGCCAGAATAAGAGATAAAGGGTAGAGTAGTGTTCAGCAGTGTCCAGAATAAATTCTCCCTTCTCTGTTACACAAAAGGAAGGGCACGGGGAGTTGCTAGGGCCTCTGGCAGAAAAGGAGCAAAGCTCATTAATTTTGCACTTTCTCAAGTTGCTCCCAGCTTCCCCGTGCTGCTTTTGTAGCAACACTAGACTTGCTTAAATGGCAAACATGTCAGAAGGTTTTTAAATCTTTTTAAAAGACTGCCTCGGGGTGTCTCCTTCACAGAGAAGGTTTAACGCTGCCCTGAATGAGCTTATTCAACGGGATTGCAGCTTCCATCCAAGCTGGACTTCTCGGTATCTCAGCCCTCCTTTCTCCATTTCATTTGGTGTGAAGGGAAAGGAATGATGGAGGATCTTTAAACAGGTGTCTCACATTGAGGTAGGGTGTAAGAGGTACAGGTCAGGACCTTCGGCTTCTCCAGTTTTGTTCTGCAGGGTTGATGGCCTAGATTTCTAGCTGTGGTTTGAGGTCATTAATAGGAAAAGGGTTTTGGGCTCAGTGATAACTGATCTTTCTGTTCTGCCAGTCATGATTCTTGGGTGGGGAAGTTACATACAGGGTCCTGCATGATAGTCACAAAAAAATATGGCAAAGATATTATTGTCTTCATCGTTCAGATAAGAGAATCAAGATTCATCGTTATAAAGCAAGTAGCTTGCCCATGGTCAAGGTCTTAAAGTACTTCAACCTGGGTGTGAGCTCATGTCTATCTCAACACCATACTATTTTCCAATGCCCAGAAGTATTTTCGTCCAACAGCTCTTACGCAAAAATGAGCAGATTTAATTTGATGAATATACCCACATATGCACTTGCTTTTTTTACTCTGAAAGAACATGTTTCTAAGATTCTGTGACCTTTGGAGCCTTTGGAAACATTGATTTATAAATTCTAAGACATATCATTTATAAGAAAGGGAGGGCTGGGAACACAGCTCAGTGGCACAGAACCTGCCTGGCAAGTGTGTGGTCCTCAGTTCAATTCCAGGTACATCCTCCCCACCCAAAAAAGAAAGATAGAAAGCCTTAGGCAGTTAATAAGTATACATTTTAAGAAGTAATGCAACAGGTATTTCTCTTGAGCGTCCCAATTCTTAATTCTATCTTGCAAAAACTCCTATAATTGCTATATAAATTATGTCATTATTTCCTCAGTTTTAAGATGTGGTATTAGGAAGACAATAGACACTAGGATTTCAATATATCTTATCAGCAAATTATCTAGTCTCTGTATTTCAATTCCAGTCTTAAATGTATGTTAGATTTATTGATGTCATTTCTTCACCAAACTAGAGAATCAATTACATAGCTTGCAATGAGAGAAATTAATTTCATTGCTGATACATCTTGAATTAATATATTGGATATGTGCAACATTTATGGTAATATTCAGTGTCTTAACTTTCATTTTTCTCTCTCAAAAATTCAATATGTATTTCAATTTATTTTGCCTGTATACTATTTGCATTCATTCACCAAGTATCACAAAGCTAGTATAATGTGATTGTATGCTACTTTTTTTTTCAGGAATCAGTTGCATTTTTGAAGTAAAAAATGACCTTAAAGAACAGGTACTTTAGTTAAAATGCAAAACACCTAAATGTATGCATAAACATTTCCAATTTTTCTTTAAAAAAATGAAAAATTCATGTACCACCACAAACTATTTTCATTGATGTTCTTTATCTCCATGACATTTCAAGAAATTTATCTCCAAATACACAATAAAATTCATCCAAGAACAACTTAAAGACTCAAGTTAATGACAATAGGACATAAATTTTATATATATATATATATATATATATATATCTCATCAGTTTTTACTGTAAATGCAGTGAAGACTGTATGAATAATGCATTATATGTTAAAAGAGAGCAAAATTGAAAACCCAGTATGGTTCATTCTACATTTATATCTTTTTTTAGGCAAATTAAGGAAAGTATGTTATGACTATGAATGACAGCTGACAGGAAACAGATTATATGATCTTTATCATTATCATACTAGTATTGTCAGGATATCACAGATTACAGATTTTTTCCAAGATTTAAGTTTTTTCTTTAATTTTGTAACTAATATTTAGAGAATTCATTTTGCCTATTGGAAAACAGCCTGCAAGTGAAGAGAAGGGTGTTGTTGATCTTTGTGATTTATTTCAGTATACTTTCTAGTCAGATTTTCTAAGCTTCATGAACAAAGATTGAATTAAATATCCTAAGAACTTAACCAGTTAGTTTGTAATTGAATTAGTCACATTATCCATGTCACTCAATAGTAGACAGCACAAAAGTTCAGTTATAATGACTTGTTCATTTGACAACTTTGATTTCCCAAAAATTCCCTGATACTTCATCAATTTACTGAAAACCTGTCCAAGTGATTGCGTTTTACTTTCCAACGTTCATTTCTAGTCAATTGTAATTGAAGTGATTTTAAAATATCGTCAATATTGATCCCTAAAGTTGAATAAATTTCTTTATTTTCATGTAAGTTTTCAAAATCAGGTGTTAACTCACAAAATATACCACACACAGAATGTATAATCATGAGACACAGTCTTATCTATTAATCTATTAACTCAATAGCTATCCAGGGAGGGACTATGTATATAATGGCAAATAAAGTAGCCAATTTTTATAGATAGGGATTAATATTCTAATAGTAAAAGCTGTTAACTAAAGGCTCATAATCTCAATGGGCAAAGGTAGAAGACAATTACCAGGCTGGACAGGGATATCTTGGAGAGGAAACTCTACTCTGCCCCATGTCCCATTCTCTGACGGGTCAAAGACAAATTCTAACAGCTGTACCACTTGAAAAAGAATGAGAAAGAGAAAACTTTAAAAGGCAGCATTATTCTTACTATTCCTTTTTTTTCTTTTTGTAAATAAAAAATGTTTTAAAATTATTTTTTAAAAATTCTTAAAGTTGAAACAACACAGAACAGGCTCTAGTTTCACAAGAAATGTGTGGATGTATTTAACAACATATACTTAGCCTGACATACAGTAGGAACTAATTAATATTGTGAAATAATTAATTGAATACAATGATCTAGGAAATACAATGAAATTCTTCTATTTCCCCATCTCAACGCTCTGGTAGTTTATGAAAATTAACCTGTCTATGTTACTACTAGTAGTCTTTTCTTAAAGTAACCATGCATTGAATATCTAATATGTCGTTAACACTTCTAAGAGCTTAAGGCAAATGTACAGTGTAATGTATGAACAGTCAAGGCAGTGAAAGGGACACCACCATACAGACATTGATCTGTGACACCCACGTGACCCACTGTCTTCCCTTGATAAACAGTTACTTCAACTAAATCAATAACTGAGTTTCTTCCCCTCACATTTCATTTTGCATTCCTGTGAAAATGAGCCTGCTTAGCAGTAGCTATCTTCATGTAAACTCACTAAAAATGTTATTCTGATCAGAAGTTAGAAATGAGTAATACTTCTCACAACTCATTTCCTAGCTAGAGGACATTGCACTTAGTCTAAATGCCAAGGGTTGTTCTCTTGCACAGTAGACTCAGATGCCTGGATGCAGCTCTATATCTTATTTTGCTGAAAATAACCTTTCAAGAGAGAATAAATGCTTCTCAATGATAATAGGAACTCGCTTACAAATAAAGTCTCTTTTCATTTGTCAAGCCTAAATTAACATCAGAGGTGGATTGTGCTGCTTCCCAGAGTCTGAAAGTCATGCCTTTGAATCAACATTATTTTTTGATATTTTTCAATGTGAGCTGCATATTTTAAAATAGCAGTCTACCTATACATCTGCATTTATGCAAGGCACTTGGTATATTTTTCTTAAAGTAAAAAAAAGTCTAAGATTTAGAACCATTTTTGAGTAGTTGAAAAATAAGTGGGAACTTGAAGCACAGAACACAATCAAAATGCATGACAAAATGCTTTATTTTAGGAAAACTACACGAAGTAACCAAGGAGTACAAAAAGAAAAAGAGAGAAATCCAGGCAAATGTTGAACAAAGAAGGAGAGCATTCCTCTGTGGCTTAGGGTCACATCTTGTATAGGAGAATAATTTTTAATTGAAATCTCTGCAGCCAGCTTGCTTTGTAAAGTTAGATGTTAACTTATTCATTCATACTTTTCAGTCATCCATGCATGTGAAAATGTCTGGAATGCTTAAGTAAGGCTGAAGACGTAAGTCAGTGAATAAAGTTTGTATGGTCTTTGATATCACGGATATCAAAGCAATGGTCAAATAAACAAATCAAAAACAATACAAAACAAAACAAGTTCATTCATTGTCTCTTTTTCTTGCTGTCTCTTTCCTAAATAGAAATATTCACATCTGTTTCTGGGTATCTGAACGTATAATATTTTTTTTTCATTTTTGGTACTGGGGATCAAACTCACAACTTTGCACCTACCAGGCAGGCACTTAGGCTACTGAGCTAAATCCCCGGCCCTATGTTTTGATACAGGGTCTCACTATGCAGTTCAGACTGGCCTTCAACTCATTTTGTGGCCCAGGCTGGTCTCAAACTCACAATGATCTTCCTGCTTCAGTCTCCTGAGTGCTGGGATTAAAGGCGTGCACCACCATGCCCGGCTACTGAAAATGTAAATATTTATATTCAAATTTTTAATGTGTTTTAAATAATGTGGATCAAACAAACAAAAAGCAATGAGGAAAAGTATATAGATAGATGTAGCTAAAATGGTTGGGGAGGTTATTGCTAAAAATAACACAAGGAGTCTTGGAGAATGTATGACACGTTTTCAGTAAGCTGGGTCTTCAGAACTTCAGGCAGAGGACAGAATATGTGTGACAAATGACAAGTTTTTAAGGACACAAACTGAAAGAAAATGCCTGGAACAGCTCATCTGTACATTACGCGATTTTTCTGGGGGTCACATCAATGGTAGCATTTGGTTTTCTTCTGACAAGTAACACTCCACCAACTACTTCTCTTCAAAAACGTTTTACTGATCGCATTTCACTAATGTTTGCTCTTCTCCTCACTTATGTGAGAAAAGAAAAGGAAGGGCAAAACTACCATTAGCACTTTGTGGGTTTTGTATGCTTTAAGAGGTTGACAAAAATGGGAATTTTGTAGGACAGAAATATTGAGAGTAATAATTTTTAAATAAACTATAAAATGCAGTTTTTGAAAGTATTTTTCAAAGGCCGAAAAATGTGTTTCATTGCCACTATACTAATAATCAAAACATGTTGTGTAATAGTATAGTATGAATACAGTCTTTTTATATAAATACAAGGCTAATGTAGTGAGGGCTGGACAAAGAAATAATATTCCATTTTCAACTGTGATAGTTTATTATTTTGAAAATTCTCTGTGGCAAGCTGATTTCTTGTAGAGCAATTCCAGCTTTACAGCAAACCACTCATAATGTGAACGTTCTGTAATATAAGTGAGCAAAAACTGGACACTCTGAAGATTACTATACAATTTGAAACAGTAACTAAAATCATCTCAGATGATCTCTAAAATTGCCATAAAAATTCTCCCTTAATAGCAAACTTATTTTAAGTCTCAACCACAAAATTCAGAAATGCCACATCTGTTTCATTCTGTAAGTCTTTTGGAGAAAACAGTTTATTTTTCTTCTAGATATTGGTTCATGGCACAAAATGAGTGTTCAGATAACCAAATCTTATTTTATAGAGTTTATTGATTTATCTTGTATTTGAACTACAGTCTAATTTCGTCAAAATGATCACAGGATAAAAACAAACATCAAGGTCGTATGTATCAAAAATGTGGAGCTAAATATAGTTTCCAACCTTGTGGAGGTAGGTTTCAAAACATTGACTTCTGGGAAACCATATTAAAATGAAATGATACATGAGTATTTCTAGGTGAAAGTGGACCTTAGGTTTCAAAGTCAGAATCATGACATATTTCAGCTGTTAGATAGGGAAGAGGTAAGACTCTATTTTAAAATTTCCAAAATGTCTCTTACATAATTTCATCAGTGGTGCCATAACACAGAGGGAAGCCACAGTGTCTCTTAGACGGCACGGAATTGATAAATGGTTTGAAAAAAAATGGAAAGTTGGAAAGAGCAAGAGATTGAGGTAGAGACAAAAAACTCAACTCAGATGTTTTACTTTTCTTAGTATACTCGAGGGCAGTAACACGTGCTGCTTAGAAAAATGCCACAATAAAATTTGGAACAGAGATTGCACAAGGTCTTGCAAACTCATTTAAATATGCACTAAGCAATACATTGAAGTTGATATAAATGTGACTTTGTATCTCTTAAACAGTAATAAATAATAAGATCATGGTGAATTCCCCATTTAATTTGAATTCTATTCCTTTGCCACAATTTTTATTTGTTTTCTGTTTCTGCTCTCCTTCTTGTGTTTCTCAGTGAAATTGATAAAAACAAAAGAGCTGAGACACTTGTGGGTGGGAGAATTTCAGATGAAGCAACAGCTGTCACGGTCTGTAATCCCCCAACCTGAGTAAAGGTAGGGAAGTGAGCAATGGGTGGGGGAAATGTTGCTCCCAGCCAGAGAAGATGATTACTAAGTAAGGAGCAGACACTGCTTGCAATGTGGCAAACAACAGAAGAACGAATCCCTGGAGAGTCTGAACACAAGAAAAGTCTTAGAGCTGAGGGAAAATAAAGATGGAATTAAGATTGTGGGCAATAGTGATAAATAGGTCTAATTATCCACACTCTATAGTGGCTGTGGCACTCAAAGTGCACTTTGAAGAAATGTCTAGTAAAGAGGCTGATACACAATAAGCTAATAAAACACTGCATTTCTCACCATTGAATGTATGTTCTTACTTTGCGGACACTCATGAAGTAATTTCAGTAAGTGCAGAGTGACAACAGTGACACGTATTTTGCAATTCTAGGGAATGAAAAACAGTCAAATGATTTATCATCTGGAAGTATAGTGATGGTGTTAATGAGAAATTTCAGTACCACGTGAGTTGTGGAAACGAAATGAAGTCCACTTGACTCGTAAATGTGTGAAGAGGACAAGACAGCAATGAAATAATGCTATGTTTTAAGATCTTTGATTTGAAAAGAAGGAACTAGCATTGTTTTTCTACTCCTGGGAATTTTGCCCAAAGGTAAGCATTTGGCAATGTGTAAAGAGGTTGCATGTGATGTTACTGTGGAGTGTGTGTGCTGAATCTGTTAAATATCATACAGCGCATTAGACAGACCTCCGTAACAGAGTGATTTAGTTGAAAATGTCAGCATTGTTGAGCTTGGATACCCAGAGCTAAAATATTTAGAAAAAGTTTGGTGATTAAAAGTATATACCCTTGGTGAGATAAAATCTGACTAGAGAAACAAGGTTTCCTAGGAGGAAGAATTTGCAAATCAAAATAGAAGTTATTTCCATCTGCACTTAGAACCTCACTCCCTACTAGGGCTATTTAAGACACCTCCATAATGTGGTGTAAAAATTAAAGCTGGTCCAGAGATTGAACACATCTTGCTGGCCACTGTGGAGTCAAAAACAAGGTAAGGGAACAGAAAACAATGATGGCAGTTTTTGCTTACTTTTTTAAATAAACAATATCTAGTGGAGGTTGGGACTGATAATAGCAACCCTAGGGTAATAAAATTCATAAATATGTCCAAAGTTGAATAGGTTAAAGAAAGAAAACATGATAGATTTTAAAATTGATGTAAATTGGAGCTGGATGTGGTGGTGCATGCTTTTAATTCCAGCACTCCGGACACTGAGGCAGGAGAATCATTGTGAGTTTGAGACCAGCCTGGGCTACAAAGTGAGTTGAAGGCCAGTCTGAACTGCATAGTGAGACCTTGTCTCAAAACACAGAGCTGGAGATTTAGCTCAATGGCCTAAGCACCTACCTGGCAGGCGTGAGGTTGAAGGCTCAATCCCCAGTAACAACAAAAAAAAAATTGATGTGAATTGTGATTTTGGCTATTTCATGTTCTTTGAGTCTTCACTTTCATGTTTGGTATCATCCCACTTTGTATCCTTAGACTGTGATTAGAAGTGGGAGGATAAATCAGAAAGCTTGAAGAGAAAGAAATGTGAGGCCTACAGTCTTGAGTGACAAGCTATGAAATTTTGACAACTCATTTCATCTTAAAAAGACCTTATCACAGATATCCTTGTTGCTTTAAAGCCAGAAAAAACACCTAAGTAAATAATATGAAAATGTAAGCATTAATTTTATGATAAATGTAAATAACTTTGTCAGGATATAAATGTTTTAAAGCCATTGTGGATTCCAACAATAAAAACAAAAGAATCAGGCAATTAAAAGTTGTATATTTAACCATTTTTTGAGTTAGCATTGTAATGTACGTAGAGAGAGACTCTTGTTGTTAGATTGGTACATTTAAAACTGATCCCAAAGAGCCTGAAGGTTTCAATGAAAGTTTTGCTTCCTTAAGTAAGAAAAAGTTGAGCTCACTGTACAATTCAGAATATGCAATAAAATGACTTCTTCCTGGCAGTACCTAAGTGGGTTCAATACATGAACAGAAGTAGATTGTATTGTATTTAATAAACCACATACTTTAAGAGAAATCTTTCACTGCAATGTGTCCCTCCCAGAATGATTTGTTACAAATTCCATTTTTTCACAACATTCACTATCAGACCTTTAATAAGTCTACGCATGCCAAATTGAGTATATTTTTTACATGCTGAGAACAAAGAAAAATAAGTAAATGTCCCTGGTTGTTGCTTTGAAAGTTAAATTAAAATATTCCCTGCTTATTCAATTAGCTTATCAATTACATGGAGATTTTTAGAGTCACCAGTAAGGACCTAAAGTTCTAGAAGATTTAGTACAAATTGTTCAAGTAGCTTAATGTAATGTTCAGAGAATGGGACTGTTGTGGTTTCGATGTAAAATGTCTCCCCAAAGATTTGTATCCTGAGATGCTACTGTTGAAAATGATTGGAGAGTCAGGGCCCTGCTTGCTGGTGGATTATTCCACTGATGAATCTGAAGCCGACCTCCTGCTTGGAGGTCGGGCATGGCCTGAAGAAGCAGCTCGCTGGGCCTGTGCGCTGTGAGGGTGGGTTCTTGTCCCTCGCTCCTTCGTTCTCGCTCTGCTTCTCGGCTGCTGGGGGACACACAGCTGTTCTCTGGCAAGCCCTTGCACTAGGTCCTTCCCTTTTTGGAACCTGCCTGACTGTGCTGACACCACTAGACACAGAACCAAACAGAACGCTCCTTTTTCATGAGCATGCGTCAAAACCCTTGCCAGGATTCTACCAAGATCTTTCTACCGGATTCCTGGGGTGCAGAAGCCTTTGTAACTGCTTAGTAAAAGCCTGAAAAGTTTTATTTCAGACATAAAAATTAGAAATAATTCAAATTATTCATTGAATAACAACTGTGAGAATTAACAGAGGTTTGTGGAGAATGTAATTTCAAAATATGGAGAAAATGTGTTAGATGCAATTTATGAAGGAAACACACTAAAACCACTAGAATTAACTAAAAGATAAAAAGGATCTATAGGAAGAAAATACTTAAAAAGCTACACAGACATGAAAAAGGACTTCAAAACAGAAGCATAATTTAGTTTTCTTAAATGGAGCATGTGCAGTAGTAGGTATGCCTGACATCAAGATAGGTATGTCTGATATAAAGATTTAAATAAATAATATTAACTGAACCAATTTAATTATCATATAGTTGGAATTTTGAAGTGGAATTTAAAAACTAGCTTTTGCCTTCATTAGGCTATCCATGTACATGCACAAACTATCCAGAACTTCTCTGAGAAAAATAGTGAAAGACAACTGACATTAATTGATTAAGAAAAGATTTAAACTATCTTAATTCATATTGGCATTAGTTTATTTACAGATAGCCACATTAAAACTAGAATTCTCAAAAATCAGTAGGGAAAACTAGATTTTCCTATTAGCAATTTTAGATGATAACAATTTATCCCTTTGGAGGAAAACATACAGCTAAATACTGATTTTATATAAGCTGAAATGATTGTCTAATTGGTTAATATTTTAGGTGAGATGAGAAGTAAATCTACAACTCTAAGAAACATTTAGAATATGTATCAGTGTGGTTTTCCATTAATTAATAAAGATCAAAGGCAGTTAACAAGTTTATCAAAACAGATATAAAGAATATGGTCCCAAACTGATAATTGATATGAATGCCCTCTGTGTGTGTGTGTGTGTGTATGTGTATGTGTGCATGTGTGTGTGTGCACATATGTGTGCTTTCAAAATACACCAAGTTAGGAAGAAGTCCAAAGTACCAGTTTCATATATATTCTGTCTTCAAATGACAGAATGACTATTTGATGTGCTAATGAGACAGGAAGAGAGATCGCATACTGAGCTGAACTTGGTGAACATTTATATATGGAAATGAGTGGCTTTAAATATACTTAAGCTTCAGCTAATCAATAAAATGAAAACAACATGATAAACTTAACTTGTAGTGTTTGTGAAGAATATTGAGGTCATAAAATTCTCATACAAGAAGAGATGATAAAATAATTGCAATCCCAGAGCAGTAGCTTACTCAGAGCCACACATCTGCCAGTACCACAGCTACAAATTCAGTGTAGCATTTTTTATCCCAAGCCCATTGTTGCTTGCATAAATTGCATATTTGGATTACCAGACTGAAGACCTGAGACTGTATCAAGCAGCTTCTCCACGGAACATTAACTAGACTACATTTTACTGTTTCAGTTTAAATGCATAGGGTTGTTTTTAACTAAAATTATTCATTGAAAATATATTGCTACAATGAAATATGTTTGCAAGTTTTTAGATTAAATTTCAGAATGCAACCAGATGACCATGCAATTTATTATTTTCTCCATGTGCTTAGAATCCTATTGTCACGCATGTAAAGCAAAATGGTCATGGTCAAATGTAGCTAAAAGAGAGATTATCAGAAAATAAAATAATACAAATTCTGTATCTCCTGTTTGGCCAAAAGGCAATATTTTACAAGATTCATGACATAAGCCAAAAGAATTTTCTCTTCAAAGTCTAGAAAAAAGATTGGTTGCTTGTTTTGTTGCATAGCACTACAAAAAATCGCCATTCCTAAAATACTGAACATGAACATCATATGAATAAATTTAGAGTATAGCTGCTGGAAATTTCTACAAAGCACATGATATGCTTAAAGTAATGCAAAATATTATACCTTGCCATCTGTATACCTAAGACGTTTACATATGTCACGGTGGTCTTTTACATAGCACATAACATAGGGATGGAAAAAAATTTAAAAAATTTTTGTCTCTGTTGATTTAAAAGAATTGTACTATAACCCTGTAATCACAAATGACTATTTCTACAGAAATATACATTTTATTTAAACGCAAATCATTAGTAGCAACCAGGACAGCTTTTAACAAGTCCAGATAGAATTTAGTTTTTCATGCTAAAGATAGGATCAAACCTTACTATGAGATAAATTGTGCTGGAGGCAATCTGAAAACTAGGCACAAGGATACTATGTAATTAATTTGGAAGTGGCGATAATTGATTTGCAGGAGGAACTAACTGTTCTTTCTGCTTCTTGAAAAGACTGGACACATACATGTTATGTTTTCTAACAAGCAGATTCACTCCTTTTAAAAAATTAAAAATGATTTTTTTTTCTAAATCTTGCATGAGTTTTTGTCAGAGCAGGGTTTAATCTCAGTTATTTTGCTGTTTTTTAAAATTTTGCCCCTCATCGTTTGATACTAGCAGATTAATGAGCTTCTAGTTCTCCAAGCAGTTAAACATTACCTTTTTGGTTAAAGAAAAAAGTAATTTAATGAAAAACTATGGAGTGCAAAAAGTGTTATTCCGATTACATTTTCTGAAGAACAGTTTCAAATTTACAGCTGGCAGACAGGACATACTGAATGTGCAAATATCCGGGAAAAGGCAGTGCTTCTTCAGGTTCTCCGTGTGTGGTGTCACACTTCTATCCTTTTTGTCCTTCCACCCCATTTCCTTTGTGTACATTTTGTTTTTTCATGAAAGGGCTGAGTTAAACTCTTTATTCGGAGTAGAGAATAAGTGCAGTACAATAGGCATTTGCTGTTTTATCATTGACATCTGTTCCCCTTTCTGGATAATCAGGAGACCTCACTCACGGAGGTCAACTTGGTATAATTCTCACACTGAGAAGCTATCAGTTGAAAGAGTTCTTGCCTGGGCCGCAGTGATTCACTCAGGGATGCAGTGTCAGGTCTCTGAACTAGACCCCCGCCCAACTAGGAGAACAAACTCCCCCCGAGAGATCTGTTATTTGCACCTAGGGAGGCATGGCATTCACCAGGAAGCTGCCAGCTGCCCCCACACGGCGCAGCTTGCAAAGAGCTGGCTCCACAAAAAGCCACAAGAGACACTCAGTGCCTGCCAGCACCCCTTGTGCCCAACCCTGTCTATCACCTAGCCTTAGACTCCCTACTCAGAGACCCGAAATTTCACATGCCCTTCAGCAATACCTCCCTCCCTACCTAAACTGCACTATAAAAACTTGCCCTCACCCCTTGCTCGGGGCCAGCAGTCTTTTCCCCCTTGGTCTGACCACAACTGGTCAACAATAAAGTCCTTACACATTGCTTCAACTCTGCCTGCCTCAGTAGTCTCAGTTGTGCCTCCGTTTAGCCTAACATGCAGCATGGGGCCAATCTGTTCCCAGAGGATCTAAAGCTTTTCAAGAAACAGCGAAGTACAATGACATTCCATTTCGGGGGGTTGCTTGTTTTTTATTGAAATGAGTGGAATTTCTAGCACATTGTTTGCCTTCATAGATCTGACTTGAGAGTGCAGTTACAAGGAGAAATGCAAAGCAGGAAAAGCTTCGAGCAAAACTTCATCAAGTTATTTAAGCTCCTGCATCTAAGCATGCATGAATCCAGTAGATTTTCACTACTGGAATTCAGTTTCTGGCACTTGGCAAGCAAAAAAATTCCAAGAAATATTAGCAAGTAAAACCAGTGACCCAAGAGGCAGGAGAATGCTAGTGCTTTGCCCTTGTTTTAACAATGTGATCAAACCCACCCTGTGAAATCTCAGGGCAGAAGATGCATTTTTGCTGGGTTCCTTCCAGTCCTCAACGCAGCCTTTGCCTTCCTGTCATTGATGTTAGGAGGAAAACAATTGTCCTGTGAATTTCCTTCATTCTTTGAGCTTTTACACTGGAGAACGAACGTGTGACTGTCAAAGCCAGCCAGGTCACCTGAGTTTTCAGGTATCCAGAGTGTCGAGAAGCCAGTTCTCCTCAGCCAGTGCAAATAGAGGCCTTTTCCAAGGTCTTTGGTAATTCCAACGGTCCGTAAAGTGCTGCCTGCACAGACACTGTATTATATATTTTTGCCTAAACCTATTTATCACTTAATCTGTTTACTCAGGTTCTTGAGTTGTTAGCAGGTAAATGTGCTTAGGGGTCTGGATGGAAGGTCAGGGATGTGGAGGAGGGGTGAGCTCTTTAAAAGTACAGACTTCTTTTCCTTCTCTTGGAGCCAATGATTTTACAAACTGCACAGGTTAATTCCTTTAGCATAGTGTGTATTCGAATTGCCTGTTTACCTTTATGCATTCAAGAATACATGAATACATGTATTTGAGGAACTGAACTGTGATTTATGTTAAATAATAGTTTGATGAATAGTTTCCTGTGCTTCTTCATATGCAATATTAATAATATAATTTAGCACATACGTAACACTTTGCTATTACTAAAAGAAGTTTCAATAGAGTTTTTGGTTTATTTTCACAAACTATTTCATGAGAAAGTTAAAAACGGGACCTGAAGATGCTAGGTGCCATGTGCAAAGCTGCAAAATAAGTAAAAACTGGAGTGCAATGAGAACAAAAGACATTTGTAAGTTAGTTTATTCATTCACTCCGTGGTGCCTTTCCCTCTGTACATTTTCATGGATAATTCTGTTTTTTTTTTTATTTTATTTGGGATTTTGGCTAAAACAATCCTTTAAAACATATTTAGAACATATTTAATCAAAGTGCACACCCACATACAAAAGAAAACTTGACTTCCAAGATTTGAGATCAAGAACTTCTTTATTAGTGAGTCTTTTTACTGTACTTTCCATAGCTAAACTCTAAATCTATCTCTGAGAGGTACTTATGCAGGTTGGGGAAATTATTCAATTAAACAATTTCTTCATTTCATGGCTATTGTATGTACTAGAAAATTAAATCACATCCAAATAACACTTGCGTTTGCTTTTTCAATCATATTTGTGATAGTGCAGGGACTCTTTTCAATAGTCTTAAGTTGTCATCTTATTCCTTCAAACACCAAAAGTTTTATTTTGAAATTGTATTCTCTCCAAATAAGGAATGTAGTATCATTTGCTCTGAACCATTTGCTTGTGTTTAAGGATCCTCTTTTGTATAAAATCAATAACTCCAGGCATGGAAGGAAGAGGTCTACAAGCACCCATGCATTGCTTTTCACGTGCCACTGCTTTTCAGGAGGATTTTCATTCCCATGCCTCTCTGGATGCTTCTTAGCTCTCAGCTAGTAATAGGGGTCATTGATTCACTGTTCTTTTATCATTTAACAAGTGCAACTTAACACATCTCATGCTATGATGCTAGCTTCAGTCTCATTTTTCTAAATAGACTCCCTCATTCTCAATTCCTCCAGTGAAGAAATAGTGAAGCCTTCATCCTTGTAAGTAAATTAGTAAAATTCATCTGGTAAAATATTTTTTGAGTTTCACAGTGTGTTGAATTACTGGAATGTCTATATTGATAACATTGTATGTAAAAAGCTACCCATAAAAGTAATTTGAAATATAGAAAATATGTATAAAGAAAATCATTTTATATTTAATAAAATTAAATATAATTTTTAAAGTAGAGGCATCAGAGGGATTTATCACTTAGAACATAATAAGATGAATTGCTACACTGCTACTCAATAGACTAAAAATCAGGTAATTAAAAGATTAGAAAGCTAACAATTAAAAGATATTTGCAGAACCACTTTTGCTATAGGAGAATATTATGTTAAGGGAAACAGCATACTGCAGATTTTTCTATAAAATATCACTCCCTGTGTATCAGGTGATATGCTATGTACCCCCAAGTCCTCACATACTTTTGATGGGGCTAAGTCTGGCACTTGCTTGTGTTCAGTTTGCTGTACCTGCCCAGGGGTGGAGCCGACATACAGTGTAAGGGAAGGCGGGTCTTCTGCTTCCACTCTCTCACTTCCTTCCTGTCTCTCTCACCAGCGTGCCTTGTGGCTTGCAGCCACCATGAACTCTAGGCCCGCCACCCCATGCTGACTTGGAGCCAACTAATGGACTGAAACTCCCAAGAAACTGTAAGAATAAACCTTTTCTTCCCTAACTTTGGGCATCAGGTATTCTGTCTCGACAATGAGTGAAAAAGTAACCAAGACAGAATTTGGTACCAGGAGTGGGGTCGTTGCTGTGACTGTTCCTGACCATGTGGTTCAAGAGCCTTTGGAAGTGGCTTGTGGGGAAAGTTTGGAAAGGTTCGGAGATGTTGTCTACATGCCTAGAGCTGGAACGGCTTAGGCTGTTTTGTATGAGAGATTCTGGTCAGAGCTCAGGAGACCAAAAGACTGACAAAAAGCCTGCTGGTAAAGACCTGGCTTGGGAGATTTCTGCTGGGAGGAAGAACAATATCGGGTGCTGGACTCCACACGATGTGTGTTATGGGTTGGCAGAAAATTTGTCTGCATTTTGCGCATTCCCAGAGACTTTGCCTGAGACTGAGATTAAGGACAAAGGACTAATTGCTCTACAGACAGAAATTATGAGACAGCCAAACATTGAAATGGTGGCCTGGCTTTTGTTGGGGGCTCTTAGCCAGATTTATGTTGTAGATAAAGAGCAAGGAGCCCAGCATGGTGATTTAAAACCTTGTGAGTTTGGCCAGGAAGCTGTGGACTGTAAAGATGGAGCTGAGACCTTGATTGCTGAGAAAGAACAAAAGAATAAAAGAGATGGCCTCGGGGTATCCCGGGAAGCCGTGGGCCTCCACCCTTTGCAGCCTCAGGCCTTCAAAAGTGAAAGAGTTTGCTCAGAGGAAAAAGCCGCAGAGTGCCCTGTCCCAGAGTGGTGACAAAAAGCCACAGAGTGCCCTGTCCCAGAGTGGCGACAAAAAAACCACAGAGTGCCTTGTCCCAGAGTGGCAACAGAGGTCATGTCATATTCCAAAATGGCAGCAGCCACGCCGGATTCCAGAATGGCAGCATAGAGAAGTTGTTCCTCACAATCAGGTTCAGAGAGCTCAGCAATCCAGGTGGGCAACCCCTACAGCCAAGAGAGAGGAAAGCCTGGCTACTGCTCCAGTCTGCAGCGGACCTTGGCTGCATCCACGTGGCACTGGTTTTAAATACAAGAAAAGGCTAAGGCAGCTTCTGCCTCGCCTGCAGAGAGCAATGTGTAAAGATGTAAGGGTGGAGCCAAGGAAAATGGGTCATCCAAGAAAAGCTATGAAAGTTAAGACCCCTGAAGGTGCCACAGGGGTGGAGTCAATCAAGCCTGCTGGAGCTTGTAACCAGATTGCTTCAGATGCTGAGCAGAGAATTCCAGGATTTAATGTTTGCCCTGCTGGATTTTGGACTTGCTTTGGTTCCAATGCTTTGTATTCCCCTGTTTGTAACTTTTGGAATGGTAATGTTTATCTTGAGCCTTTATATGTTAGAAGTGCTTAACCTTGTTTTCATTTGTACAGGGGGTTACAGATAAAGAGTTTGCCATAGATCTTGAAGGAGATTTGGGACTTGGACTTTTCAGCAATGCTGAAACTGTTAGGACTTTGGCAACTCTTAGAGATAGACTAAATGCCTTTTGTAGTAAGAATGCAAATGAGTCCTTGGGGGTCCAGGGGTGGAATGTATCAGGTGATATGCTATGTACCCCCAAGTCCTCACATACTTTTGATGGGGCTAAGTCTGGCGCTTGCTTGTGTTCAGTTTGCTGTACTCGCCCAGGGGTGGAGCAGACATACAGTGTAAGGGAAGGCGGGTCTTCTGCTTCCACTCTCTCGCTTCCTTCCTGTCTCTCTCGCCAGCATACTTTGTGGCTTGCAGCCACCATGAACTCTAGGCCTGCCACCCCATGCTGACTTGGAGCCAACTAATGGACTGAAACTCCCAAGAAACTGTAAGAATAAACCTTTCCTTCCCTAACTTTGGGCATCAGATATTCTGTCTCGGCAACGAGTGAAAAAGTAACCAAGACACCCTGTATTAGATGGCTATCCCATAGCTGGAAGAAGGTGTCTTCAACCTGCTTAGGGGAGATTTATTTGGTCCAGTGTTTTAAAGAGCTATGTCTATTTTTGGCTGGCAGCAGGGAAGGGACATCATGGTTGAAGGACATGACAGAACAATGCTGCCCTGTCCAGAAGCAATGTGGGTAACAAGAGGTAGCGAGAAAAGGGTCAGGGACCAGATACAGATGCAAAGATCAGACCTCCACGACTCACTGAGACACACCTAGAGGTGTGCTTCCTAATCACCAAGTGGGCTGTCAAGCAAATCGTGTTGAAACTCCACCAAACATCCATCGTATAATCTTGTTAACCACACATGAATTTATCCTTATACCCTGCTAAATCTCTAAAGAAAATAACAAGCTTATAATTACACCTAACATGGTACAGTTATTCAGTGTATAACTGAAAATGTAATAAACACTTTTCCAATGTTTCAACATTTCCAGTATTGCTACAATGGTAATATAAATGTCTCCTCTGGGACTCAAGGCAAGCTCTTAGTTATGAACCACTGTGGCAATTAAAAAAAAATCTCTAGTTAAATACTGCCAAGACATAGTGTCATGGGGTAAAAATTTCCTTTCTAAAAGGGAGGAATTGGGAGATATGAAATAACTAAACAAAAGCAAGGACAAAAACCAGTATAGTAATCATTAATTCCTGTATCTCCATGTCCAGTATCTCAGGTGTATAGCCCTAAAATATGAGTTCTAGAAAGCTTGAGCATTCCTGACGTGGAACCTGGCAACACTGCCTCTGTTTTAGACTCTTGTCACAATGCGCAGATTTCCTTGGTAGGTGCACCACGTTCCTGGCATTCCCAAATCTTGGATGCTGTGCTGTACATTTCACTTTATTCCCACAGCTCCACACACAGTCCACTCAGGGGCTCATTTTCTGGTCTTGTCAACCTTTCTCTGAAATCAGAGTCCAAGTTTCAGGACTCTTACATTCTACAGGACAAAATTCTTGCATTCTTGCATTTTCAGTGTCACGATGATATCACCAAAGTCTGTTGCCAGAATGAGCATTACCATAGCAGGAATCCTCTGCACCATGAGTCTGTACACAGGCCTCTGAGTGACCCGGTGGCTGATCATGGAAAAGTGAACCCTACAAGACCTTCTCTGAGAAAAGGTTCTAGGAGAACCTCGGCCTTTCTAGGAGTCTGAGTTTCTCTCTTTTCAATCAAAGGGTTTGTACATGACACCAGCGAGACTAAAATGGTGAGTTTTTGTTAATTCCTGAGATACCTTTAATGCATTTTCTTTCCTGTTTCTGTGTAACATAATTGGTTTCTTTTTATTGATGCTAGTCTTTGGTCCCAGCTTTTAGGCTACCACTTAAGCTTTTCAAGTATTTCTGCTCAGTTTTTGCTCTTGAGCCTCACTGTAATCTGTACAAACCTAGTCAACATTATCAATGTCACAGCCTGGATTTTGGTCTGCATTAAGATTTTGTCTAACAGGTGAATTTCTCTATAGCCCTTAAAATTAGCCTGCTGTAAGATCTCAGGATGAGCAAGGTATAAACATATTTTTTTTTGAAAATGCAACACATATGTCCATTAGTCCATTTCCTAATAGAACCTTCATTTTCAACTAAGACATCATAAACCTGGCCATTATTGTCTGCATTTTTGGTCCCCTGAACTCTGACCATCTTTATAAATTTCATCTAGTCTGATTGATTACAATTTTCTAAACCTCTTCTGTAAGTCAGTTTCAAAGGCTTCTGAAGCGTATGGTCAAATATAGTTTTAGTAATACCCCCAAGCCTGATATATATGCATGAAAAGATTCTTAGAATAACTAAAGTTTAAAAAGTGATTATTTTTGAATGACAAGTAATGAAAGTATTACTTATGCTATGATTGCTTATCTCAGTTCATTTTCCTGACTTTTCCAAATCATTAAATTTGTTTAATAAATTTTTCATATAATGAAATTATTCATTTAATACATTTATGTGGAATTAGGTATAAAATCTTAGATGAGTTTTTTCTTTCCTGCTAATCTGAATTTACTACATTACTGTCTTCTGTGATGATATTACAATATTGGTGAGTGGCTTAAATTTAATACTTTTCTGATGCAAACAAACAAGGCATATAAAGCCAGCTATTTATATCATTTTGAATGTTATTTTTTTACTATATTTCATATTAATTGCAAATAAATCATTAACATTATTTTTACTAGCAATGGATGAACTATTGCACAATTTTTGTCTTTCATTATCATTGAGCAACTTTAAAGCTTTTATTTATTATTTCAAGAACTCTATTGACTAAGGGTGGTGATAGTAGACAACCTTGTCTTATTCCTGATGTTATGTTGAAAGCTTTCAGTTTTTGTCCATTTAGTACGATGTTGGCTATTTGTTTGTCATATAGGGTTTTTATCAGATTGAGGTAAAGACCATCTACTTGGATTTTCTGTAGAGCTCTTATTATGAATGTGTGTTGGACTTCATCAAAAGCTATTTATTTGTCTATTGAGAGGATCATGTTATTTTTGTTATTGGCTCTGTTTATCTGATGTGTTACATTTATTGATTTCTGTATGGTGAACCAATCCTGCATTCCTGGGATGAATTCCATTTAGTTGTGGTATATAATCTTCTTGATGATTTTCTGCATTCTGTTTGCTAGCATTTTATTAAGGATTTTTGCATCTATGTTCATTAAGGAGACTGGCCAGTAGTGCTCTCTCTCTCTCTCATTCTCTTTCTCTCTCTCTCTCTCTCTTTTTTTTTTTTTTTTTTTTTTTTTTTTTTTTTTTTTTTTTTTTTTTTTTTTTTTTTTTTTTTTTTTTTTTTTTTTTTTTTTTTTTTTTTTTTTTTTTTTTTTTTTTTTTTTTTTTTTTTTTTTTTTTTTTTTTTTTTTTTTTTTTTTTTTTTTTTTTTTTTTTTTTTTTGGTTGGGTCTTTCTCTGATTTTGTTATCAGGGTAATACTTGCCTCCAGGAGTGAGTTAAGGAGATGTGTTTCTTTTTCAATTTCATTAAAGAGTTTGAGGAGAATCAATGCTAAATCTTCTCTAAATTTCTTGTAGAATTCAGTTGTAAATCCATCAAGACCTGGGATTTTCCTTGTTGATAAGTTTTTAATGACATTTTCAATGTCTTTAATCTATAGTGCGTTATTTAGAATTTTTATGTCTCCCTCATCCAGTTTTGATATTCCATGTCTTTCCAGGAATCTGTCCATTTATTCTGCATTTTCCATCCTATGATGGTATAGATTTTCAAAGTAGGTATTGATGATCTGAATTTACACTGAATCTGTAGTGATTTTACCCTTTTCATTTCTTAGTATGTGAATTTGAGGTTTTACTTTTCCTTTATTTGATAAGGTTGGCTAGGCGTTTATCAATTTTATTTATCTTTCAAAGAACCAATTGTTTAACTTATTAATTTTTTGTATTGTTTCCTCAGTCTCAATTGCATTGATTTATACCCTGATCATTATAATTTCCTCCCTTCTTTGGGCTTTGTGCATGATTTGCTTTTCTTTTTCTAGAAGTTTAAGACAAAGTATGAAGTCATTTATCTGTGCTCGCTCCATTTTCCTGATGTGATAATTCACCACTACAAATTTTCCTTTGTGGGCTCCTCAGCCAGAACAATTAGACAAGAGAGATAAATAAAAGGTATAAGGATAGGAAAGGAAGAAGTGAAATTTTCATTATTCACAGATGACATGATACTCTGCATAGAAGACCCAAACCACTGAAAGATTTCTAGACTTAATAAGCAAATTCAGTAGCATAGCTGAATATATCAACACTCAAAAAACAATACTAGTCCTTCACACAACCAGAAACTTACTGAGAGAGAAATTAGGCAAACCACATCCTTCAGAATAGCATTCAGAATGAAGGAACTGCTTAAGAATGAATCTAAAAAGGAAGTAAAAGATTTATACATTGAAAATTACAGTGCTCTGAAAATAGAAATTGAAGAAGATTTCAGAAAATGGAAAGATATTCCTTGCTCATGGATAGGAAGAACCAACACTGTGAGAATGATCATTCTCTCAAAATTATTATATGTATTTAATACAATCCCAATCAATATACCATTAGCTTAACTCACAGATCTAGAGAAAACATTTCTAAAATTTACTTGTAAACAAAATAGACCTAGAACAGCAGAAACAATTCTGGGCAACAAAGGCAAGGCAAGAGGCATCACAATCCCTGAATTGAATTGAAATCATACTACAAAGCTGCTGTAATAAAATCAGCATAGTGCTGTCAAAAAAAAAAAAAATCACCAGGTCTGACAATCAATGGAACAGAATAGAATATTACAGACACAACTGCAAGCACATTCAGCCACCTTAAGTTTGACAAATGGGCCAAACATGTTCACTGGAAGAAAGATACCCTTTTTAATAAATGGTGCTGAAAAAGTGACTTTCCACACACTGAAGACTTAAACTAGAACCTTGCCTATCATCATGCACTAAAGTAAAGTCAAAATGGATTAAAGTTCTAAATATTAAAAAAGAAACCCTAAATCTACTGGAAGAGAAAATAGATAAAAATTTTCAAGACATATGGGTATGCAGAGAATTTATGATCAAAATCTTAATTGTGCAGGAAGTACTTCAAAGAATCAACAACTGGGATCTCATCTTATTAAAAAGTTTTTGCACATCAAAGGAAATCACCAACAGAGTGAAAAGACAACCCACAGAATGGGAAATAAATTTTAGCAAACTGTCCCTCAGACTAAGGAATTCTATCTAGAACATATAAAGAACTGAAAAAAATCAGGGCTTCCAAGTATAAAGACCCAATCCAAAAATGGACATTGGAGATGAATACACACTTCTCAGATGAAGAAATACAAATGGCAAATAGATAAATAAAAAAATGTTCAACATCACTGGTCATTCAAGAAATGCAAATCAAAATAGCACTTGAGATTCCATCTCACCCTAAAACAATGGCTGTCATCAAGAAATCAATAAATGCTAGTGGGGCTGTGAGGAAAAAGGAACACTTCTTCACTGTTGGGAGTGTAGACTGGTGCAACCACTGTGGATATCAGTGTGAAGACTCCTCAAAAAGCCAAGATTGGAGGTCCCATTTAATCCAGCTATTCCACTTCTGAGTATTTTCCCAGAAGGGTTAAAACATCATGCCACAGTGATATATGTGCATCCATGTTTATAGCATCACAATTTGTAATAGACAAATCTTGGAAACAACAAAATGCCCATCAAATGCAGAATGTATAAAAACAATTTGGTATTTTTATATAGTGAAGTACTACTCAGCTAAGAAGAAGGATAAACTTGAGGCATTTGTAGGTAAATGGATGCAATTTGAGACCATACTCATAAGTGAAATAAATCAGGCCCACATGTGTAAACATCATATTGTCTCCCTAGTGTAAAAAACTGAATGAGTAAATGATATCCAAAATGCACAAGAAATATTGTGAAAGTGAAGGGGGGAGAAATTGATCAAAAGGAAAGAACACATAGGATGGATGAAAGGAGAAAAGAAAGAAGGGAAAAGATTTTATAGATAGATAAATTGATATATAGATAGATAATAGATACTATACATATAATAGATATTGTATATGATATATATTATGTTATAGATAGCTCTATATGCTAGATAGTTATAGTAGTAATCTCTTAGCTCATCAAAAAGAATGGCTTGTGCTTTCATTGTTTGATCACTTTTTTGTGTCTGTATCTTATAATCTGGGCAACTACTTTGAAGATAACAATACACAATCGATTAGCCAAAAAGATACCAAATACCAAAAGATGTGGTATTTCTCTATAATGGAATACTCAGGTATAAAGAATGATAAACTAGACATTTTCACTCTTAAATGGATAAGCACTGAAAATATACTTCTCAGTGAACTAAATAAGTCACACATATGTAACCATTGCATTGTTGCACATGTGTGACAAACTGAAAGAAAATCTATGTGTATAAAAAATTAGTTAAGATAGTTAAATAAAAAGAATTTTAAGTGAAAAGTTTTTGCAGGGTCATCTTCAGATTTCATTTTTAATGTGAAATGTTTATTTGAAAATAATAGAGCAATCATGGCAATAAGCTAGTTTCTCTTGATTCATTGAGGTGAAAGTTTTGTGCTAAACATTTTCTGGACAATGTTCCATGTCTATATCTTATACCCTAAACAACTGCTGTGAATATAACAATATGCAGTGTGCTGATTATTGTTACTCTCCCACTGGCTTGTTGTGAAATTGTTTTACTATAATTTCTTACTTTTCTTATGTTTAAAATTTTAAAAAATTTTAAAAAATTAAAAATTAAGCAGTCTATTAGCCATTGTTAATCTCCTATTAATTTGTTTTGAAATTCTGTATCATCATTTTTGTTTCTATTTTAAAACTTTGTAAAAAGTTACTATTTAATCAAAGGTGTTATTTCCTCAATTCTCTCAGTCTTTCAAACAAAAAATATGAAGCTATACTTGAAATTTGAAAAATCAATCTCTGAATATTATTTAACTTCTCTACCAAAACATATTTTTCCTTTTCTGATGACTGATAGAAGAAATACAGGTCTGATCATTCAATCTTTCAGTATATAGTCTAGCTAACTTACTTTGGATAATTAGAAAATGTAAAATAATATACATATTATTAGTTCAAGAATCTGGATATTCAAATTTGAGCCTTTAAAAATATCTTTGGAAAAAATTAATGAACTGTATAGGAAATTCATGTGGTCTACATTTTGTCATTTTTCATTGAAAACTTTTACTTTATGAATGTAGCATCTTGCCATATCTGTGAAGCTAAAAATAGTTCTTATTTTAAGGACTTCTGTTTCTTTATTAAATTCTTTTTTAGGCATTTATCTTTTTTTATTGATTTTGATGCTTATCACCTAATGTTCTACTGCTATTTATTTATTATTTATTTACTAAAATGCTTTGAAAATTGTTGATTTTCTGCTTCTTTTAGCTTTGAAAAATTCCCATTTTGGTGTAAGTGGACACTGTTTCAATTTACTGCAAATGATATCTGTTGATTGTGAGAAAAATCCAAAATTGTTCTGGAAAGTTAAAAAGAGATACTGCATAGATTGAAATTTTCTCTTAAGTGTTTGCTACCTCTTTTCTCCTTTATGTTTTATAGACACTTTGGACATGACTTCTTTTCTTTTCAAGGACAACTATTTCTTCTTAAATTTTTTATTAAACTTCTGAGAATAGTTTCAATTTTGTATAAGGAATTCATAAGTGTCCTTTATCTTAGCTTACTGATAGCTGGTGTTCTATCATATTAGTAAAAGACAGCAAGTCTTAAGGAAATGTGAAGCTAGATTACACCCATCAAGAAATAGAGGCTTCCAGCTATCTGGAATGAGCTGAATTTCAGTCAGAGAAAAACAGAGCTCAGTGGTCCCAGCAACATTCAGATAAAATTCCAGCGCACAGACACTGAGACTAGCGGAGAGCACAAAGGTAGGACTGATTCTGCAGCCTGGCTCTGCTACACCAGGTTTAACCGAGCTTCTGACTGCAGTCCTTTGAGCAGAAGGCATCACAACTTTATGCTGAGCATGTTTCTAAATTGGCACAATCTTCAAGCTTTGTCTATTTTCCTGTGTCAGCATTGGACTCTTCTCATAGCAGCAACAGGAAAGGGAAATAATGTAACCTGCATTTCCTCCTGTGATCTTATCACCAACTCTACATTGGGAAGAGTACTTCTGAGAAAATATGGAAAAAAATATAATCTACTTTTAGAATTTTAGAGAAAGAATGTGAAAACATAAAAATAATAATGTCAAATAGTTCTGCTCCAAACCAGAACTATAGATATACTTTAGTATTTAAATCTCATGCTATGTTTAAAATTTATTTTTCTCTTAAACAATGGTATTACTTTAATATTTTTGATAGAGAAAAATTACTGAATAATGTGGAAGTCACCCACACATTCAAATGAATATCAACATACAGGAATACGGGCCTCAAATGTGAAAATTTATGATAAAATTATCTCCTTTCTGATATTTCTGAATTCATTTGCAGTTCAGGTCTCTCCTTAACAAAGTCACATCATGTGTTTCATCAAAAGATGTACAAGTTTTTTGAAGATACTCTAATTAAAAATAAATTTTGGAAATAGTGCTAAACAATGTCTCCATCTGCATTCAATAATGTAATAAAAAAAAACACATTAACTGAGAAGACACCCTGCTTAATTAAGCGGTTTTGTGTCACTGAAGCTTATTGTGAATCCTTTTTCCATTTCAATTCAGTTCTTGCAAAGATATTATAAAAAGATTCAGCATACCTCCTTAACAAATACTCCACAGGAGGAAGAATTCTTCACTTAGCCTCTATTTTCCTCAAGCAAGTCACGCATAGATCGCAGGTTATCAGTATACTTGGCACAGAAAAAAGTGTACACCTTTAGTTTTAGCCAACCCATAACTAAAATCAATGTCTCTCCATTACGAATGTCAGCAAGAAATCGTGGCAACATTTGCAGGTCCTGTGATTTGCTTTTCAGAAGATGAAAACAGATATTTTCACATCACATGTCTGCTGGGGCAGATTACCTAGAAAAGTAGTTTTCGTTCAGTAATACTTTTCCCTTACATGTATTTGATTTCTATTGGTGCATCATACATTTGCAACAACCTTAGTGGTTTAGGACTAGTAGGTCAGATGTCCCAGCATGGCTGAAGTAAGTCCTATGCTCATAATCCCTGAGACTGCAGTCAAGTAGGCCTGTGACAGCCTCAGGCTTTGGATTTTTCAAGCCCATGTGGTGTTTGCAGAATTAATTTTCTTGCAATTATGTAACGCACGATGATTTGTTTCTTCAAAGGTGGTCAAGACAGAGTCTCTACTATTTCCAGTGTCTGACATTAAGAATCTGTTTCAAAAGGTTTGCCTGACCAGGCATGATCCATCTAGAGAAGTCTTCCTTGGATTTCTCAAACAAAATGGACCCGGATAATCGGCACAACTGCCTCCACTTTCAGAGCACAATGGAATGTAATTACAGGAAGGTTATGTATCACAGTCACAGATGCTGTTCTTACTGGAAAAGGGCGAACCATATCAGGATACTGGAAAAAAAATCTTAGAATTCTTCATACAGTGTTATATAATGTCTGATAAATAAGCGCATACATTATGATATCACACATTTGTAAATATTTTGAAAAGTTTCTTTTAACAAATAGTTTCTTTTGACAAAAGTTTCTTTTAACAAATTAGTTCTTTTATGCATCCTATAACATTACTTTGTATTTTATTTTTACATTTTATTTTATGTTTACAAATACTTTCAGAAGAGCTCCATTGTTTTTATTAGACTGCCCAAATGACAAATGGACTATTGAAAAGTTCAAAATTCCTACCTACTTCAAAATACCTCATTAATTTTTCAAACCAAATGCATAAACTAACTTTTGTGTCTGCTTTTGGTAATAATAAAAATTGGAAATATATCAATTTGTTGTATTACCTCTTTTTTTTGTGGGGGTAGGGGTTACTGAGAATCCAACTCAGGACTTCATGCTTGCCAGGCAGGCACTGTGCCGCTGAACTATATCTCTGGCCCTCACCTCTCTTTTCAAAATATACAATGAATTCAAACACTCCTCTTACTTCTGGAATACTACCAAATTATACCTCCATTGTCTCTCAGGATGAATGCAATGGCCTTGTAAATAGTTTTCTTCATTTTTAGCTTATTTTGCCTGTCCTAATGATTATATTTTCTAAGAATGTAAATCAAATCAGTTCTCACATCTGCATAGAAGTCCCATTGTTTTATTATCACACTAATGAAAACTATACAGTGTTATTTGTCACATCTGAGGAGCAAAATCTGAAAGAATGATTTTCTCTACCCTGCTCTCGTTTCTTACATTTCCATTATCTCAAGACCCAGTTAACAGTTACAAGGGAATCTGAATGTAAGAAATGTCACAGAAGTTCTAGGCATTGTCTCCAGTGATTTCCCTTGGATTGCCCATGGGAGCCCTTAAAGACCTACAATCTTCTCTAGCTGCACGCAGAGGAGACATGAGGTGGAAAAGGAAAGGGAGTGGTGGCAAGTCTCAAAGTGAAGAAGATTTTGCCCATGTTGATATTGGAGTAAAGAGGTCTTAAAGTGAGGCGGGCAGGTAATGTCTAGAATGACAACCAGCCAACTTCCAGCAAGGACTCAGGCCCATGGTTTGGTCTGATGCTAACATGGAGTTTATATAACTCAAAAACATGTAGAAGTTTCCAAGCAGATTGTTTTCTAGGGCCCCCAAGGGGCATGAAGTCCTGGCGACATCTTGATGTTAGACTTGTGACACATATGCCAGAATTCCTACCTACAGATCGTTGAGATAATAAGTTTGTGTTGTCTTAAAATAATATTTGTTGTAATTTATAACAAAAGTGATAGAAAACCAATACAATATTTCACATGGTTGTAGGCAAGCAGGTCCCCAACTCATTTATCACTCACTGATTCTGCTTAGGAAAATAGATACTCACTTTTCCCATGCCTGTAAATATATGATAATTTAATAGGAATATCAGTATTAGGAAATTAATACAGTGTGCATATTTGTCTTGAAATAATTTAGTAACCAGTGAGTGGTATATGTGTGTCCTAGAAAGTTAATCTGGTCCTGAGCAACAGTATGAATCTTACATTAACAGATTTGATTAAATTTTTGAATTTTACTTATTTCAGTTTGAAGTAAAATACAAAGTTTCAGCAATTTCAGCAAGTCCTAGGAAACTTCCCATCATTTCTTTGAGAACTGAATAAGGACCTTCTTTTGACTCTCAATAATATTTTAGCATTAGGCAGATCATTTAAGATTCCAGAATATCAGTTTCCTGATTTGTGAAGCAAGGATGTTTTTCAAGGGAGTAGTTTTGGGAAATAGAGCTATCACACTAAAATTTCACTTAGCATAGTAACTGACACCCTGGTAGGGGGAACTCATAAAGTGTGATCTTTCTCACTTTTTTCCCTTAGGTTGGTAAGGAACACAGGAAAGAGTTCAAAAATTTGTAAGGAAAAAAATCTCACTTAGGTGCAGCAAATTTCAGTGGACAAGTGGGGTGGTTGCTAAATTTCAGAGTTTTCCCAGGAACATTCACGCCACATATTTCTTTCCTCTTGAGATTTCGTGCAGAGCTATAAACTCAATGATGGGTCACTTACTATGCACACTTCTCCTGATGATCTCAGAAGTACAGTATCACCTTCTAGTTTACCAGTTACCAGGGTACTAACTTTTTAGTGTCTAAGATCTAAAGTAGTTGTGACCTCTGGGCCTCAAACATTCGACTCACGCTGCAGCCTCTCAGTGACCTCACTGAGCAGAACCAGCACTGATATTCCCCGAATCAAAAATGTGGATGTCACCTTGCTATGACAAACACAGAGTACTGTTCCTCGTGCTCGTTTTGGGTTTAAAAATATATAAGATAAAAAACGAACTGAATCACAGAAAGTTACAATTTGTAACACTTTTGTACATTTAACAAAAGAACAGTATTTGTTTTAATTAAGCTCTGAAAAGGTTCCTATTGACACGAATGTGTTTGGGATCTGAATTTCACCAGTGGGAAATCAAAACAAGAAATTGCTATCATCTGTGTTTGCATGATTATTTGCCACTTTACAATACAGCTGATGTTCATGTGAATCAGCAATATTTTTATATATTATTCTGACCCAAACTAGGCATTACCTTTCAATACAGCAAAATATTGCAGCTAGTGTTTTAATTTTATTTTTTCCTGTTCCATATTAATTATCAATAATGTCCCAAAACAGAATTAATTCAGTAAATAAGTAAGGTAGAGTAAAACAATCAATTAAAGACAAAATACATTTTCAATTCTCTGGAAAGCACTTTCTGCAAATTTTTCATTTGTATAGCTGTGAAAAAATTAAGAAAAAAACAATTTTTTGAGAAGCTAAATTATCACTTCTAAGAAATTATTCAGGTTGGTTAGAAAGTTTTCATCTGTAAGACTTTTCAAAGGGGTATTGCACAATAATATAAAACAATATTTTTTAATAAATCAAATATCAAGCATACATTAGTAAATATTAAAGACAAGATGAAGTGAATTAAGACAGTTCTCATATGTTATTGCTCATTGGCTCTTGTGATTATAAAACTTCACATATGTGAAATTCACAGGGCAGGCCAACAGCTAGAACTGAAATACAGTTTGAGCCCGTACACAGACTCCCAGCATGATTCCTTCATGTTCAGATGAGAATCTTTTCCTGTTACATTTTTCACAGACTGAAGAAGTGTCTTCCATATTACGAGGAGCAATTTGCTTTACACACCTCTACTGATGTAAATGTTAACCTCCTTTAAAATTCCTTCACAGAAACAGCTAGAACAATCTTCAACCAAATGTCTAACCTATCCAAACTGACACACAGTGTTAGCCTTCATGGTTTCTCTGTGACTCTATGCCAGCTTTTCTATAACTAGGACAAAGTACTGCACAGGAAGAGGTTTATTGTGGCTCACAGTTTCTGTGAGCTCAGTTGATGGTTAGCTGACTTCAAGACAGAAAGGAGTTTAGGGAAAGGCCTGACTGAGGCAAGCTGCTCCTATTGTGGTGGCCAGGAAGCAAAGAGAGAAGGCGCAAGCTGGGGACAAGAAAACACCATTCCAGGTCATTCCCCAGTGACCCATCTCTACTGCGTAGGATCCACAGCCAAACAGCACTTTCACAATCTTCTTTCAATAGCCCATACCTACGGATAATACTTTGGGGAGATCTTTTTATTCTAAACCAAAACAATGGCATTGGATAAATTTTTTTTTCAGTTTTTCTAGGTTTAGAACAAGGGCAATAAAATGTATTTTCTCTGGTTATTGGAAACACAAGTAATACAAATGATGTTTAAAGAAAAACACTCCCACCTCCTCATGTTGGTAAAAACTTATTAGGTTGATTATACACAGTTTACCAGTTTTTCCTATGTGTTTCTGTGTGTGTGTGTGTGTGTGTGTATGTGTGTCCATATACATTTGAGTACCATCTTGTGCTAGGCATTATAGTAATGTAATCAACAGCATGATTCTTCCTCTCATGGGCTAATGAGTTGCTAAGCAGAGAGGTAATGCAATCCAAGTAGAAGATAATCTATCAAAAAGTATTATGAAGCCAATTGTCTATTATCATGGAGTATATTTTATGGCCCAGTTGGTTATTGCAAACTGAAAAATGTTATTAAAGCACAGTTGACAAGATAAATGTAGCAGGACAGGACTGGGCTTATAAATTTAATTGCCAGAAAGTACAAAGGGAGAGGAAAGTAGTATTAACAGGGAGGGTGAGAAATGAGGACAAATGCATGGCGTTAGAAATGGCCTTCATGTGTGACAAAAAGTAGGAAAAGAAATTAACAGCAAAAAATGCTCTAGAGAATCTATATTGGGCAGTTTAAAATTATTGTCATGTTTATAAGAAATGAAATCAAAACACAGAAATTAAGATAGCTACCCAATGTAACAAACTTAACAACTGCGTGGATCATTTGAGATGCATGCTAATTGATGTAAGAGTATCTGGACCCTATTATAGAGACTCAGTCTTCATTTTAAGAATTAAACACAAGTTTTGGGAAAGCTAACTCTCACATAGTTTTTATTACTTTTTTTTAATTCTACCATAGTACAAAGAAATTCAAGTATCCTCAGATCCCATAAGGGATCGTTTGATGAATGACCATTAGATATTTTGGTCTCACAAATGTAGACTCTGCCATTGCCACCTTTTATTTCTTCAGTCTTCCACTACAGATAATATCCCCCCATTTAGAGCTAGTTTGGCTTCTCAGAATCTCTTAAAATGTTAATGTAACGATCAGCCCTCTTACTTTGCTTTTATTTGTGTGTATATTTTTGTGTACTTGCGTGTTTTGGGGATATTTTTGGACAATTTAAAATTAAAAAATGTATCTTAATACTTTGTAAATTCATAAGAACTTCATTAGTTGTTGATGAGATGCACCACATTCTAGAATAGGATATTTCTCTGAAGTAGGATTTATGATGATTAAAGTAAAATAAAAAATACAGAATTTTTGAACACCTGATTATTTTGACTCATATTTCTGTTGATGAGGTGACTACAGCCGATGACTAAAAACTATATTCTGAATACATCTGCAGGCAGAAACATTAACATAACAGTTTGGGGAATGATTATGAATGGGTAGAATTTTTCATCGCATTCCACAAGTCTTTAGTATCCTGAAGCAAGTACGCATATAAGATGGTCAGCACAAATAAGAAACAGCAAAATGCAAAATTGTATTTTTTTTTTTTTTTTGCTGCAAAAAATAATACAGGCCAGTTGGGTATGGTGGCGCACGCCTTTAATCCCAGCACTCGGGAGGCTGAGGTAGGAGGACCGGTGTGAGTTTGAGGCCGGCTTGGGCTACAACGCGAGCACAAGGCCGGCCTGAGCTACATAGTGCGACCCTGCCTCAAAAAACCAGGGCTGGGGAGTTTGGCTCAGTGGCTTAAGCACCTGCCCTGGCAGGTGTGAGGCTGTGAGTTCGATGCCCAGTGCTGCAAAAAAAAATAAATAAATAAAATAAAATAATAATAATAATAATAATACAGGCAAGGGATTTAGCTCAGTGGCATATCACCTGCATGGTAATTGCAGAGCCATAAGTTCAATTCCTGGTATCAAATAATAATAATAATAATAATAATAATACATACATACATACATACTTAGATATACTCTTACACTATATGTGGATATATATATATATATATATATATATATATATATATATGCATGAAAAGAGAGGGGGCCAGGGATTTAGCTCAGTGACATAAGTGCCTCCTTGGCAGGTATGAGCATGAGGCTGTTGGTTTGATCCCTGGCACAAAAGAAAAAAAAAAGAAATAAATAAAATAAAATAAAATAAAAAGTAATAAATAAATAAATAAAGAGAATGAGGTAATTGTTAATTATTGTGTGGCTCTCTGCATTCCAAAAATTAATTCTGGAAACTTGGACGAATGAAGGCATACAGTGGCCAACATTTAGAGTGATAGAGGCATTAATAATGAAGTTTTTATCCCAACCCTCAAAATATCAATTACAAGTTGGGATAATACCTTGATTCAGATTGCCTGAAAGGCATTTTTTGTTTATGATAGAAGTAGCATTATACCAAAATTCAGTTCTCCCTCCTGGTCTTCCAGGAGTGAAACTCTTGACCTAGAAGATAATACTCATGACTGCTACAAAGGGTATAAAACCAAAATGGGAATTACTTAAAGCCAACATATCTTACTGGCTTTGTGAACACCTGATCAGACTTCAAGATCATTAATGCTTCTAAACCATGCTCCAGTAACAACAACTTTCTAAAAACTAATACATCTGGAGATTAAAATTGGGTATCCTGAACATAAGACTCTTTAAAATGAGAAATGTAAACTTACTTGAGGCTGAACAACCAAAACAAAAACAAACAAAAAGTTTTACACCCTATCAATTTAAAATGCTCTTTTAGAACCAAGATGTATTTCAAGTGAAGATTGAACCAGCACAAATATAAATTTTCCTCTCAGAGAGAAGCAATCCCTTAAATACAGACATAAAAGATAACTAGCGTCCAGATTGCTCGTACTGAGCTCACTGACGTCCTTGAAGTCCATCTCTTACATAGTCTAAAACTTCTGTATTTGTTGGACTAAGTCACAGAGGCACTTCTGGCCAGCCTTCCACCAGTCACTATTTCTCTAGGTTAGGCCCAGGGGAAGGAAAATATGTTTTCCTTGCAAAGCTGGAAAGCTTTAGAAAACAAAGAATGAATTATGATACATCTTTTCCTCATATTTAGCCTTTCCCTAATTCAGGGAGTTACACAGGCTTTCTTTAGACTTACATTAGAGAATATTGGTTACAGAACAGAAGTACATCCTAGAATACCCTTCCTGAAAAGAGAAAACTCCAACAATAATTGGAAATGAATTTCTCACTGATTTCATTAAAAAAGTACTTGGTGGAGCCTATTAGAAAAAACAAACTTCAACATTTCTTGTACACTGAAGCTTATAGGGCAGGGTAATTTTATACCACAGTCATTTATATTTATAAAAATAGTCTTTATAGGTTTGGTAACTTTTATTTATGGAGTTCTCGGCTGTTGCTCCATTCTGACCTGCACCCTCCACCGCGGGCTGACTGCTCCACCTGCCTCCTGGTCCTGGATTATGCGCACCTAGGGGCTTGCATTTCACTGGCACTTAACTTCCCGAAGGTGTCTTACACTGGTCTTACATGGCCACCAGATTTCTTGTAAAATAATTCTCATGTATTAGTTTCACAAGATACTAAAAATATATGCATAAAATACTGAGTGAGAAGTAGTAAAAGAGGCTACTGAGCTGCTGACTGGACATAGTAGATCAGCTAAATTTTATGATTCTTTACAAGTGTAGTATTTATTAGAGTAGACAGGTGTGTATGTGTGTGTGTGTGTATGTGTGTGTGTATGACAGAGACAGAGACATGGAGAGAAAGACAAGGAGAGATGAAAAGAAGATAAAGAGAGAAGAGTGGGGGCAACAGAAAGTTCAGAGAAAATTTACAGTCAGAGTGGATAAAAAGGATGGAAGAATAACTTCTCGGGAACATTCATGGGTAAGCACACTTGTAGATGTGCCAGGGACAGACACTGAAAAACTGAGAAAAGTCTGGCCTTATAAAAGGAATCATTGGAGAAATTTTGGAAATGATACATGAAAGATGGTATTCTGTGCCAAAGAGAATCATAAATCTGGCAACTAGACATCAGAGTAAAGTTTCACAGTTAAAAGACACAATAGAGAAGTTAAGCTGTGGGAATAGTGCAGAGGAGGCATGTGGAGGAGGAATGGATTCCAAGAAGTAAAACTGGACTGGTGGAGGTAGTCTCAGCAAAAAGGTTCAAAGGAAGACTTCTCGGAACAATCATGACAGTAGAAACAGATCATGTGATAAGACCACTACTTTCCTGTGAAATAATGTGTTGGGGGAACAGGGAGTACTGTATAACTCTTGTATTCCTGAATATATGAGGAATGATTGGTGATAGGGATAATGAGTATTGCATACCTCCTGAGTTTCAGAGTATTCAAAGCAAAGATAATATTAAAATAGATGATATTTTAATACACAAAGAAAGAGACAAAGAATTGAAGAAGCAAAAGTCATTTTACAAAAAGGAAAGAAAATAACTCTAAGTATCGTAGAAATAAAAAGAGGTAACTACGATAAGAGTTTCAACCATGAGCTAAAAAAAGAACTTTAATTTGAGAAAGTTAGTAGTGTATGCATTTTATTCAAAATGATATTGACTTTTGTTTCTGTCTGTTTGAGTGATTTCCAATTAGTCAAATGTTTAGTGTGTAATTACATTTTACTTTATCTCATCAAGCTGAAAAATGCTTGTTTCTCTTGAGAGAAAAAAGAGCCATATCCAATTGTCAGGTATTTCTTAGGTATGTAGTTTTTGGAAAAGTAATGCTAATAATTTTCAGGAGTTTTTTTATGCAGTGAAAATATTCTTTTGTTTTCATTGTTGTCATTTTTTCATTTAAGTACTACCTGAGCCAAGTCCTCATAAGTTTTCTTAATAAATATGATTCTGTACATCAATGAAACTGCCATATTTGAAGGCACAAAAATAAAACAAGGTACTTTGTGCAAAGAGGCAGAAAATCAATTAATCATTAAATTGATGCAGCTTTAAAGATGGAGAGGAAGTTCTCGGACTGAGGAACCACTGCAAACACCATGAGTTGAGGATGAACATGGCATAACTGCAAAATGGAAAATCACCGTGTGCGTGGGAGAAGTATGGAGTGCAATTTTGAAGTGCATGTTAGTCTCTTACTGTTGCTTTTTTGCAGTTAAAGATACACCCAAACAAAACTCACAAATACCCCAATTGTAGAATAAATAACCCCTCCTATCAGAGGTGAATTCTAACTTCACAGACACGCAGTAGGCAAAACCTGCAATGCTTCTTCCTTGTTCATCATTTGTTATTAAAACAGCGAATGTTAAATGATTATATGAGCCTATTGAGTCTTTAAAATGCTGCTATTTCCCATCAAGTTTGCCTCTGGCATGGCTCATCTGATTCCCAGGCTTTCATTCCTCCACTACCCTACTAACCCAGACTGGCTGGTATTGTAGCCAGTATTGTCTCCAGCTGAACTTTTGGGTAACCAGCAAGCTCGCAGCTTTGAGGAACTATTGGGTGCAGATGTAGCTAATGAGCTATCCGCAAAAGTCTTTGCAGAGTTGAAAATAAATAACTCTTCTCCAGATTAATGATGAATCAGCACTCTTCCCACTCAATTTGTCTTCCTTCCTCAAATATGCGTAGAGTGGTTCCAGTACAAGCAGTCATCATAGGACAATGAGGCTACAAGGTAGGAAAACAAGGATCTACACCCTAATAAGGCAAAACACTGAGACAGAAAAGCCTTAACCCCTGGTCATATACCCCAGAGCACCCAAACCCGTGCCCACAAGAGTACATCCCTGACTTGGGTAGGTGAGGAAACTATAACTTACATTAAGACATTGTGGTTTAGACTTTCAGTCATCTAAATTTAAAAGCAGCCTGACCTATTAAAAGCATGTATGTAATCCATTGTTATACGAATTTCCTTTCATTTAATCCAGTGTTCATTTTTACTCCCATAACTTTACATGCACAGTATGCTTGTACGTGGTATTGGTAGTTTGTAGTTCTTCTGAGCTCAGTGAATATAAATATAGAGAACAACATTCATCGAGTTCCCATGAGGAGCAGACAAAACCTTTAAAGCTGATCTGTAATGGTCCCCCAAACAGTTGAGGATTCTTTTGCTCTATTCAGGCAAAATCAGGAGTCACTAAAGTGCACTTCTCCTAGTGGCTCCAGGCTTTGAGGAAAAACAGCCCTTGACCCACGGGCTTACAACTATGACTGGTAGGGATCCTGATTGCCACCCGTTAATATCAGACGCCATCAGTGAACACTGGTAGTTGTTGCTGGCTACGCCCACTTCAACAGGATCACGAGATAGAGACTGATGGTCGACCCTGCCCATTGCTGGTCTCTGGCTGATTGTCATTGACTGCCCGTCTCTGGAGCTCTTCAGGGCGAATAGTCCCCAGCATTTACAGCTTTTTCTTTTAAAGTGACTGCTCTGTCCACGATAATCAGGATGAGAATCCTGATTGGATTTACAGAGCCTCTCAGGCTGCAGGACCCAGGAAATACATTGTGAGAGATTTACAGGCCACCACGGTGAGGCTGTGCTGCAGCTCGTTGGGGTCCATATGCCAGAAGGAGCCCCCCAGGCCTCCCAGGGGAGTGTGAGAGCACTGCGGCCTGTGTAGAAGCTATAGATGAGTGATGGTTCTAAATGTTTGACTGCTGATTGCTCCAAACTATCTGATCTCAAGCTTTGTGATCTAAGCCTACTGATTGGTCCCAATTCAATACTACTGCTTGGTTTCTACTGCAGAGTTCAGAGCAGACATTTTTCCAGTACGCGTGCTGGGTGACCAGGACAGTTGCAGCTGTCACAGTGCTGGTTTGGCCATAATGTTGGAAGATGTGAATGAATGATCAACAGCTGTCACATTTCCATGAAAATAATGTGGTTAAAAGCAACTATCTTCAGGAACGCTAGCTGGATTAACCACAGCTTTTCAGGATTTGGCAGGGTCAGCGATGTCAATGAGGGACCCGTGTCTCTCCCTGGTCTCCCATGGCAGGGGAGGTTTCATCACTCTTTCTCCAGAGAGGCCGCAGCCGAAGCCAGGGACACTTCCTGACAGTGCTGCTGGACAGTGGGCACGAAGTAACCCAGAAGAACATCGTGGTGGGTGCAGCCAGACTTCCTTGGGGTGCTATAGGGGGTACAGGAGAAGGGAAGGAAGCAAGGGGAACTGTGTGGCAGCCATCCAGCAAACCACACTGGTCTCTGGCCATTGTAGGAAGAAGGGGAGAGGTAGGTGCTTCTCTTCCACCTCAGAATCACCTCCGCAACCCTGAGAATCCAGTGCACCATATTGACTCTTTAGAAACAAAGTTTCTGAGGCTCAACAATGCAGCCAATCAAAACCAAACGACTGGTGAATAGCACAGTTAGGTTTAAACTGAGGTTTATGTTGCCCCAGGCTCTCTGTTTATAATCACTCTTCAGTACAGTTGAAAATGCACGAGCCATTTGCACAAGGCTTAAAAGATCAAGTTAATGATTGTTTACTGCACTGGGTTTTTTTGTTTGTTTGTTTGTTTGTTTTTGTTTTTGTTTTGCTTGTTTGTTGAAGAGAATGACTGTCTGTAAAATAAATTTAAATACATTGTCTCAGTGTATATGTCCAAGTTAAGTTCAGTTTTTTGGATTTGTCTGTGTAATTTATAGTTCATGCTTTTTCAGAGGTAACACTAAAAAAACTTGCCAAATATTAGCCCCACTGAAACTGAAGACAACCAAGTAATATATATGTTTATTTTTTGTGAAAGCTATTTCAAGGGGGACTAATATACCGACAGATCGTTAATGGACTGAACTAGCAGGTATTCTGCTAATTAGATAAATTGGACCCAGTGTGCATCTGTTTGCTTTAGAACCTGAAATTTATGGAAACATTCAAACTCAAGCTGTCAAATGCTCTTCTGAGTTAGAGAATTCTCTGTTGCTCTGGCATTGTTCCAGGGCCCCATGTACCCGAGATACCCTTGTCAATCTGCAGCGTAAAAAAACAAGAATGGCTACAGGACCATATGCTCAGAACAGCATGATTATGCAGAGCACTAATTTTCTAGAAGTTGAGCTTTTAAACAAATGAGTTAATTGAGTTAAAATATATTTAAAGAAATCTCTGTGTGTATATGTATATGTATTTGCTTCATTCTCTCTGTCTGTCTCTCTCTCTCTCCCTCTTTCTTTACATCTATCATCAATGAAAAGGGAGGTGGGAATTGTTGAAGACCTGTCAGTACAATGAGCTGTGATACTACTGTGTGTAAGCACACTGTCTTTCTCAAACTTGCAATAGGCAGACGCAGTCAGATAGTAAAGAGAGACTACAAATCATTATTCGGCACATTGACAGACTGCACGGTAACATGAGAAATAAAAATGACTGGAATACTAAAGAAAAAATTAAACTCAAGTGAGAAACAAAGTCACAAATAGGAAAAATAACAAAAATGACATTAGAATCTATGGAGTAATTTAATTATACAGTTACCCCAGAAAAGTGTAAATGTATGTTTCATTTTTCTACTTGTGGTATTGTTTTAACATGAATGTTTTGCCAGAATGTTTTTGTGGTTGGGTTTGTATTGGGCCCTATCAAGATTATGAGCAGTACCAAGCAAATAAATAAAGTAAGACTTTCAAAGCAAACTAAAATTCAGGAAATGTGTATGCCGATGCAGTGAGGTCTCCCCTGGAGTCTGAGGGTCCCGAGGGCGGACAGTGGCTGCTTGGCAGATTTGGCCCTGGTAGGGGAGCTCATGTTGCTGAGTCTTCCTCTTGACTGTTCTTCCATGGGCTCTGTGATCTAATGAAGGCAAAAAAGCACATAAACCAAATGGCCCACTGCAGATAAACTTCCTATCCCTTTAGGCCTTCGTCCTAGCTACTTCCACATGGTTTGGGTAGCTGTTCAAAATGGGGATATTGGAAAAGGGTGTGGAGGCGCATGTGGCATCCATCCTGACACAGCCTGAGTGGGAGGAGCACAGTGATAAACAGTTATCCTCCATCGCACAAGTGTAAACAGCATCTAATAGTGGGTTGGGCGAACTTCCCAGGGAGCGCCAACTGTGAGGCCTCCCCTTGTGCTGTTCCTACCACCCTTTTCTGAAAGTTCCAATGCCAACATGGCTGTGCTGGTGACTGATATTGGAAACAGAAGTGAGAACCTGGAATCCCTTCCATCGTAACACAGCAAGGGAGGTATTGCCTGCAAATTATGGATGTTCAGGAACACTGGGGCCGACCCTAGGAACTTCGAAGGGAATCACCAGGAAGTGCAATCATTTCCCTAAATATTCAATGTTGGAATGGAAAGTATCAAGCCTACAAAAATGATTGCTAGTCATGGAGGTTAAATGTGAGCATTGCCTGCATATAATGTCACAAGGAAGAGGAAACTCAAGTTCTTTTGTGTGGCCCTTGGAGTTTAGATTGAAGAAGGCAATGTTGATTAGGATTACCCCAGAATGAAACGTGCAGTCCTAGGAGACAGAATTTCACGACACTGCAAGTATTTATGAAAGAACTCCAGCATAGATGCTTTACCAAATATTTCACCTCATATGTACATTTTCCAATAGTTAGTGTTTAAATTGTGTATTAAACAAGAATTAGGGACAAAACAAGTAATCTACTTCTCTAAATTGCTTTGGTGAATTAATACCGAGATTTGTTCTGAGTCTTTTAACTTAGTTCACTATTTAGAACTCACTGAATCCAAGTTCAGTTTGCTGATCCATGGAGTTTGCATTGCATAGGAAAAAGTTTAAAGGGGTACACAGAGTCAGCCCTATTTAGCTGGTAAGTCATCTGTTGTGATTTGTTTAAATGTTCCCCCAAAACCTCATGCAGTCTTGGAGGTGACTGAGTCTCGTGTTTGTGATTGGTTTGTTGTCTATCGCTGGAATTGGTGGTGTGAGTGCTGCACCTGCCCAGGGGCGGAGCCGACATGTAATATAAAGGAGGGGAGGAGGTGTGTTTCTCCCTTTCACCCTTTTGCTCTTGTCACATGCAGCTGCCATGACTGATTGCCCCTTAGCCACACCACGCTACCTTGGAGCCCACTGAGTATGGACTGAAACCTCTACAAACGGTAAGATAAATAAACTTTTCCTTCCCTAATTTTGGGTGTCAAGTATTTTGTCTCAGCAATGAGAGAAAAGTAACCAAAAGACACCCCCACAGCATCCTAGTTTCACATTCGAAGTACTTATGTGTTCTTTGTCTCCTTAATGTCTTCTCGATCTCTCTTCTCAACCCCAGTGATTTATGATATCATCACTGGACTTCAGCCTTCAGAATTTTCATACCTCAGAGGAAGACTCTCCTTAGCAAAATTTTACCCACTTGGAGGTCAATTTATTTTATTTCATATTTTATTTTATTTTATTTTATTTTACTAGCCTCTATTCTCAAGTTCAACTTTAAGACAAACAATGCTACTCAGGGTAGCGATAATCCCCTACCCTCAATTTCTGATCACCTTGATTCTTTCATCAAGCATTTTGCAATCAAATTATCTACCTTCTCTCCTAACCTCTAACCTTTCTTTCTTAGAAAATTTCCAACCATCAGCCTCCTCCTTGTTGCTATTTTTTTATAAACCCACTTTCCCTTCTTGTGTAAAGATTTAAGCTGCAGTTCTCTCCTTTGTTGCAAAAAGTGCAGCAGACCCTTAAACAAAACATTTCTTACCATCTATCCCAAGCCCCAGCAGACTCTTCTCTGGCAATCCCCACTGAACAAATTCAAGTGATATGTGGTTGTGATGTTATCCTTTCTTAAAAAGTACCACACGTTCTCTGCTCTCTGCAATAAAAAGTTTCTATGGTAACATATAGTCAAATAAAACTGGACGTAAAGATATTTTGTGGTTTGGGAAGGATCAAGCAAGAGGGAACAATGTCTGTTTCTGAAGACATCATCTCTGAGTACAGGTCACTATATTGGGGAAACACATTACACAATACATTTGACAAACTCGTAGAATTGTTTGGTCTGAACATTGAATATGAACATGAATGTCTTCTGGGGAAAAGTTTGAAATCATAAGATGGATTGAAGGGTGGGCCCAAAATACTCTAAATGTAGTATAATTCTATCAAATAGAAATAAATTTTTATTAACAAAAATTATATGAATTAACTTAAAGTAGTAACCTCTGCCTATGTATACAGCTATTGAATAATCTGTTAGAGAACAGTTTTATTTTTACAGTATTTTAAAATTTCCTATCCTATAAAGCAATCACAATCATGATTTGTTTACTACAGTTTGTATATAGCTTATAGAAAATACTGATTTTTAAAAGTTAGTCACTGTGAATCACAATACTTATGGCACTTGGAAACTGAAAGTAACAAGAAATCCTTGTATTACATGGATCTAACAGTCTTCATAAAAAATGTTTCTATGGGTCAATATACAGCCACTCAATATGCCTTAATAATAATCTCTAATAAGTAAAAGTTTCGTTTTATGGATTTTCATCAATGGAAGCTTCAACCCATTCAAAACATTTTTATCAAAGGCATCTTATGATATTTTGATGTCCAATATAGTCTTTATAAAATCTTACAGAACGCATTATTTACTTTGTATACAATCATTTTAAATCATGAAACAAATTGTTTCTGGAGACCACGTGATTTTTTTTTCAATTTCCTTAATAATTGTGTATACCTGAGTAAAGTAAAAATCTTGTCAGAAATTTCAAAGTGAGATCATTTAGATTGTTCAAAAATCGGCATGGTTCTGCAAGTTGTTCCAATGGTTTTATATTATAGAATTACTAAGTAATGGATTTTCTTTACTTGAAAGCATAGTAAATTCCTTATCTTATTAGAAAATGTGTAACACTGGGTTGCCTCAGGATGAGCAATACCCTTCAGTATACACAGGAAATTCTGCAGATGGTATTCTACTTTGTTAGAAATAAATTTACAAATTCACCAATTTAAAAGTGATAAAATTCAGAATATATATGCTATTACCTAACAATTCATTAGTGGCAGCTTTTTAATTACTAATGTTTACCTAAACAACATCATGTGACTACTCAGATTTAAAAAAAAATAATTTTAGTGTGACCTGACATTTCCACAATTTTCTCCCATGGCTTTTATAAGATTGACACAAATGAGAATATATTTTTCACACCTTCAGGGATGGTGTTAAAAGCACAGCTGAATAAACATAAATGTTTTAGCTTTTGTATATGATTTTTTTTTTTGGTACCAGGGATCAAACTCACAACCTTGCACCTGCCAGGCAGGCACTCATGCCACTAAGCTAAATCCCAGGCCCTATTTTTTGAGAGAGGGTCTCACTATGCAGTTCAGGCTGGCCTTGAACTCACTTTGTAGCCCAGGCTGGTCTCAAACTCACAAGGACCCTCCTGCCTCAGCCTCCCGAGTGCTGGAATTAAAGGCGTGCGCCACCATGCCCAACTATATTCTATTTTTATGGACAGATAAATACCACTTCAGCTCTTATTTAATGAGATAAATTTCACCTGTGTATCAGGGTTCAAACCAATGCATCAGATATGCAAAATTCACAGATTCGTTTGCATAATTCTCTGCTCAGTGACCCAGGAGAGAGGCCCCTTGCATAAACTGGCAGGTGCCCAATTGACCACCCATCTCCCTGTCTCTTACACAAATGCTGTGTATTTCCTCCTTTACCTGTCTACCAGTGGCCAAAATGGCTAGTTTTTCCTCACTGTGGATAAATTTAGACTGGATTCTTCCTGCCCTTTTTTTCTTTACATTTACTTTAGAAAACGTCAAATTTTAGTGTCTTTTGCTCTCATTTTGAAATTTTATAGAAATGTCTTCCTCAAGAACTTTGAAGTCAACCCTCTGAAAAGGAATTATTGAAATAGCAGAGGACCTTATTATTATCCATTCTCTAAGAGAGAGCTTTAGGAGATTAACTTCAGCAAGCAGCAATCTACAAACCCAATGGACAACTTTTAGACAGGACATTTAACAATACCACAAGAAAAGCAAAGTCACGCCTTCAAATAAAGGTATTCCCTCTCCTGAGCTGCTTTGAGGTACAGAAGAAAGGATTTGATCAGAGGTCAGTACAGAGAGGCAAACAGAAAGCCTTCAGGAAGGAGGCAGTGCAGTGAGGGAATTGATGCTGTGTGCGGGATGGTAGAGAGGAGTGAAGGACAGCCTGCATTAAACAAGCAAAGCAAAGCCAAAAACACCAAATAAACCAAAAACAGACTATGTGAATAAAATATAATGCAAAATATAAAACAATAAATAAATAAATATATAGGAGCAAAACAGTTGGAAAAGTTGGATATGGAAAAACGTTTAATCCATGAAAAATACACAATGCACCACAAAATGTTACCATAAAATTTTAACAAAAAATGAGTATGATGGGTCACAAAAATGTGAAGATACAAACAAAGAGTGAAAATATAAATTGTGGAGAAAGTGTGTCTTCCTGTACAAAACAAAATAACTCCATCTGTATAAATCTACATAGAGAGAGAGAGAGATGAAAGAAATAATAGAGATAGAGATAGAGGTAGAGATAGAGACAAAGGAAGACAGAGATATATACATTCAATAAGAACATAATCAAAAATCAAGTTATTATTGCAGAGGGAAATTTTGACAAAATTTCAACAGTGATGATTTAAAAAGGTTGAAACCTTGCAGTAAAGACTAGAGTTTTGGGGTGCACTTACATTTTTCCTCTTTTCCTCAGTGATAATTTGTATAGTTAGATTTTTCAAATCCGTTGTTGCAATTTTTGCTTTGTATTTTAAAATATTTCTTTCTGTTAAATCACCCAGTGTGCATAGAATTAAAGCAGGAGTTTATTTAGCCTGAAAGTATTTATTTATTGGGTCCTCAGAGTAGTTCATTCTCATTTCTAATTGTGGATCAGGGATTTTTCTCTTCATTAGTGTATTTAATATTGTATCTGTAACTACGTATTTTCATAAACAGCCCTGAATTTGTTCGTTATTTCCGATCATTTCTCTTTTGCAACCAAATATCCATTTTTAATACCATAAATTTTTTCTTTACTTTCAAGATTTGAGTTGTCTTCATTCCTTAAAAAAACCTTAACTTATTTTCTCCATCTTGCTTAATGCTTCTTCAGAGATACGAATCAATGTCTATTCTGTGCTTTAGCCATGATATCAATCCTGCAAATGTTTACTTTTCATTTTCACTTTTCTTCTAACTTGCAATTTTAGCTTCAATATTTTCATCATCTTTATTCCTAGACTTTCTTTAAACATTTTCTTTATTCAAATATATTAGAATTCAGATTTTTTGTTTTTATTGAAATAAAATCATTGTAATCAATTAATGATGGCATTGTTCTACAGAGGGTAATCTATTTTCTGAAATTTCTATTCTGAAAATATTTATTGTTTTTTATTTAAACATATGACCATTTTGAAGAATTTCATTGATAATTTTAAGGAAAATGTTAATCTAAGTTTCATAAATTGTTTTTACTACAGATTGAGCTATATTTTTAAAAACTGCTTTGAGTGACAGTTTTGCTTTGTCATGGACTAAGTTAAATAAGATGCTATTATAATAATTCCTTACAACTCTGCATGTCATTTCTTTTTTTGAGACAGGATCTCACTATATAGTTCATACTGGCCTTGAACACACTGTACAGCACAGGCTGGCCTCACATTTGTGACGTTCCTCCTACCACTGAGTCCCAAGTGCTGGAATTACAGGGTTGCACCATCACACCCAGCTTGAATATTCTTTACAAAATTTTTTCATAGATTTTTTAATGTTCATCTCATACTAATTTATTTATTTGTTTGCAGTGAATAATGTTCATGAATTTTTTGCTTTTCCTTTTTATTCAAAAAATATATTAATGTGACATTATTATTTCTTGTTCTTTAACCATTAATTAACAATTTAACTTCCAAATTATTGACTCAACATTTTTCTTATTTCGTGTTAACATATTCTGCTCACATTTTAAAATTCAATCTGAGCGTCTATTTTTTACTAAAGAAAGATTTCAGTTTTCATATGTTGAATTTGAAAGTTTGTCTGGTCTTAGTCTTTGTGTATGACTTTATATATTTTACTTTTAAAGTATGTCTTCCTTGTGGAAGGCAGTAAAAGTAGAGACCCCTGTAAAGGTTTGAAAGACCTCAGACCAGTGAATGTGGGGACACACGCTTGTATCACAGGACTGTGGGAGGCTAAGGTAAGAGAATCATAAACCCGACCCTGGCCTGGTCAGTTTGCAGACCTGAGCCACTGTTTCAGAATGAACGGAAAATAAAGCCTGGAGCTCTTGTGCCAGTGAGAAGGCCCTGGGCTCCACTTTTAGAACCGATAAAAAAACAAGCCCAGACAAGTGATGATGGTGTGTTAGTTTAAATTTATGTAAGTTGATTACTTAACAGCAGATGCATACTTTGTATGCAGATATACTATAAATAAAATGCTCCCCTCTATATTGTGGTGATAGGATCTATTTTTAATGTAGGTTGAAATGTATTTATTTCAGATGTCTTGTAAACACAAAACTGCTTTTTTCTGTGTGTTGACATTTGACAGTTTTTTTTTTTTTTGTAGAAGTGATTGAACTCAAAGTGTTCATATTGAGTTACATTTCCATCCCCTTTTTTAATATTTTGAGAGAGGCTAGACTGGTCTCAAGCTAAAGATTCTCCTGCCTCAGCCTCAAAAAATGCTGGGAATACAGGCATGAGTGATTCCCAAAGTTACCTATTGCATGTAAATTTCAAATTTTTAAAGAATTTTATTAATCAAATTTTACAAAATATTGGGTTCCAAAGCGCTATTTTCCTATGTGGAAATAGCATAATTTGATTGTATCCATTCCCTTGCTACATTCCCTCTATCCTTTCCTCACTCCCTTCCTCTTGTCTGATAATAATTGTCCTTCTAATTTCATACCTTTTTTTTATAGTATTCCACACACTAGAGAAAGCATTAGACTTGTGTCTTTCTGGATCTGACTTAATTCACTTGATATGATGATCCACAGTTTCATCCATATTCCTGGGAATAACATAATGTTATTCTTCTCTCTCTAAATACAATTCCATTGTGTACGCACACCGCATACATCTGTCCATCTGCGGATGGGAACCTGGGCTGGTTCCTCATCTGGGTTACCATGAATTACGCTGCAATAAACTTGGCTGTTCAGTTACCCTTACAGTTCAGGTTTGCTGTCTTTAAGACTTTCAGGACTGAGCTGAGGAATCGCATAGATGGGGCCAGTGTTCCTCTATTTTTAGGTATTTGAGGAACTTCTGTTACCAGTGTCCATGGTAGCTGCACTAATTTACATTCCCATCAATAGTGCAGAAACATTCCTTTGTTCCCACCTCCTTGGCAGATTTTATTGTTCTTAGCATTTTGATGATAGTCCTTCTGGGGTAAAGTGAAATATCAGTGTAGATTTGCTTTGCATTTCCTTAATTACCACAGATTTTGAACTTCTTTTGTCATATGTTTATTGGCCATTTGCATTTTTTTTGAGAATTGACTTTAGTAATGATTGTTTTTTTTTTTCTGGTGTTAAATTTTTTACTTCTTTATAGAATGTAAGTACTAATCCTCTTTCTGAAGAGTAGCTGGCAAAGATTTTCTCCCGTTTTGAATGGGAAAAATGGTAGGGCTGTCTCTTTACTGGTTGATTGTCTCCTTTGTTGTATATGCAAAAGTATTTTTAATTTTCTGTGGTCTCATTCATTGATTCTTGCTAATATTTCCTATGCTGTTGGATTTCTGTCGAACAAGAGTTTACCTGTGCATGTGACTCCAAGGGATATGTTTTAGCAGTTTCAAAATTCAGGTATTGTACCTATGTCTTTAATCTATTCTGAGTCAATTTTTATACCTGGTGAGCAATAGAGATCTAGTTTCAGTTGCTTGCATATAGCTGTCCAGGGTTCCCAGCAACACTCTTCACAGTGGCTGTCCGCTCTTTAGTGTGTGCTTTAGGATCCTAGATGGCTGTAGTTGTATGAGTATTTTCTCTGCATTCCTGGTTCTATTCCGTTGATCTGCAGGTCAGTGTTTGTCCCAGTATGCCTTTGTAGTATAATTTGAAATTGGCATTTTGCTGCTTCCATCCTTGCTCTTTGGCTTAGGATTGCTTTGGCTAATGTGGGTCTTTATGTTTCCAGGGAATTTTTTTCTAATTCTATGAAAAATGTAAATGAAATGCTGATGAGTATCAAATTGAATTTGTAGATTGCTTTTAGTATGACAGTCATTTTCACAATACTAATTCTGTTTACCCATGAAGATGGGCCATCTTGGTTTCTTCTGTCTTCTCAAATTTATTTTTCAGTGTTCCGTAGAGCCTTTCACCTCCTTGGGTGGGTGGATTTCTAGTGTGGTTTGTTGTTGTTTTTGAACTATTGTGAATAGAATTGTTTTCCTATTTCTTTCTGAGGTAGTTCATTTTCCTTGCATAGAAAAACTTTGACTTTTTAATGTTGACTTTGTATCCTGCTTCTTTCTTAAATATATTAGCGCTGTGTCTTTCACTGGAGTCTCTATATTTTTCTAAATATAAGATTACATCATCTACAAATTATGATAAGTTTTCCTTTTTTTCCTGTTTGTATACCTTTTGTTTCTATCTTGTGCCTAATTTATCTGGGGAAAATTTGAAGTACTATGTTAATATTGGTGAAAGTGGGCAACACTGTCCTTGATTTCAGAGGAAATATTTTCAGTTTTTGTAACTCAGTAGGATATTATAAAAGGTAAGATTAATATAAAAGTTAAGATCAAATGTCTGTTTTGAAAGGTTTTGTATACAAATTATGAATAAAGTCACTATTCTTTATGAAAGAGATAAAAATAAAAATGTTAGAATTATTTTTAGAAGTTTCTTGACAATGGTTTTTGAGTTTGGTTTATCTTTATGCTATGTTTAAAGCTACCATGGTAACTAAGAGGGGTCAAGTGCAAATCTGATCACTTGAGAAAGTGAGTGATAATGCCATCCATCTTAATTCAAGTAAATATCCCTCATCCTTACAAGATTCAACTTAAGAACTACTTGGCCAATCAATGTCAAAAAAAAAAGAAAAAGAATAAAAAGAAAAAAAAGAAAGAAAGAAAAAAGCAAGTAGATATTTCATTTGATGTTTTGCTTTTAAAAATGAAAACGAAAGCCAATGATAACTTTTAATTTTGTAAACTCAGGATCTCTCAGTTTCTTAAATTAGGTCACTTCCAAATTCAGATGACTACAGGGACCAGAAAAGTAACACAAATGAATGATCAGGAAAATATGAAACAAATTACATGACTGTCCCAGTTGATTGTTTACTTACTGAATTTTTCTGAAGCTTGGACTCCAGAAATAAAGCACTTGCTTTTTTAAAAAAATGCTGGCCCTAAGCACTGGAACAACTTGAGGATAATACTTGATCCGAGTGTGGAGGAAATGATTTGGGCCTTGGTTCACAAAATTAAAGTTGTCAAGGGCTTTTGTTTGAAGAAACTAGAAAGCAAATGATTTCCCTGCAAAGTGGCATATTCTCCATGCAAAATTTTAGCCACTATGTCAATCAAAAGAAATTATGAGGACAATTCTGTGTTAGCCCAAGGAAACAAATGTAGATGAGACCTAACAGTTTAAGTTCATATTTCTGAATACGGTGTAACCTCACTCTTCAGTCCTATAGTAGAATTTCCTGGTCTTGGTCAGATTTTTAAAATCATCCTGTTTGTATTACCATGTTTTATCATATTAATTTTTAAGTATTTATATATTGATCTTGTCCTAAATTTTTTATTCAATGGTAATGCTCACAAAATCTCATCAAGATATATAATTAAAAGTCAGAGAGTTCAGCAACTTGCTCAAGATCAAGTAAATGTTAATTAAGCCTTTTACATATATTCCTGGAATTTCTTCTCTAGAGGTTGTGGTCTTAACTTCTTAGCTTTTTTTTTTCCTCATACAGGCATAGTATTTTATTTATTTATTTATTTATTTATTTATTTATTTATTATTTTAAAAAAGCAAAACAGAATAAAAGGTAGATGTAACACAGAATTTCAAAAAAACAGTAAGAAATCAATACTAGTTAATATATTACATATTTTAATCTTAGAAGTAGTTGTTCAAGTTATGAAATCTAGGCATAAAAAAGTCAGACAATCAAACAATGACAACACAAACTATTTCTAATGAACTAACAGAGAATTAGCAATATAGTTATCTAGCTTGCATACTTACACATATATACAGTTATATGTGTTTTGAGCACTTTCTTTCCCTTTCCTTATTACAATATCTATTGTACATTTTGGATCTTACTATTTCATTTTTTTAAATTATTATTTATTTTTTACACTAGGGAGACAATATTATATTTACAAATGTGAGTCTGATTTATTTCACTTATGAGTATAGTCTCGAGTACAGGCAGAGTATTTTAAAAGCTAAAATTAATAATACATTATTCAGAAGTATAAATTTTAATGATGTAAAAATTCTTCCCAAAAATTGATGCTTCAGTTTTTCAGGAATGCAAAAATCCATGTTGGTACCGTATGATTACAAAATATCAGCAGCTATATTTTGAGTCATTTTTGATTCATGTTGAGATAGTAAGAATATACTTGTAAAAATTCAAAATATTTCAAAGTCAATAAGCTTCGGTCTATATAAAGCTTTTGATACACAAAAATTGTGATGTAAAATAGCTTCTAACCCAAATTATGTTTCTTGTCTGCAAGTTTGAGTTGGTACATTTAAGGACACCATTTTGGTTAGCTTAGAGTTTTTTGTTTTTACTCAATATTTTTCCTCTGAATTATCATACACTTTTAAGGTTCACATCAACTGATTTTTAATGTAATGTCTATGAAACTGACATAGAAATATGGACATTCAGAAATGTATTTTGAAACTTTTGAATGGCAGTGTTGCATCCTTTGCTATGAAGAAAGTAACCCATATAGCTGCATTTGTTTCCAGATGATATGCAGATCTTCATCCTGTTTTCAAATGTTTGAAAGCACTGTGGCAGATCGTTTGTTTGATTTTGAATGGAGTGTTGCTTTCCTTATTCTTGAATGTCTAATAAGGTGAGACAGTGAATCATTAAGAAGGTGGTCAAGATTCCGCATATCTATAAAGGTAATGATACACTAGGCTAGTCAGACAGGAACAAGAGGGTCACAGACCTAAAAGAGCAATTTATATTAAAACATTGTAATCTTTTTTTTTCTTGTTGATCAAATTTACTTTCTAGACGCTATCATTCTTCAAGACTTTATCTTCCCTTAACAAACAGAAACTCAGTAATATCTTGCCCCTTTAATACACAATGATTGCATTCCATATCAATTTTAACATACTGTTTTCTTGAAGAAGTTTAAAATGCTGTTCTCTCAAACCAGATTGAGTGAATTCCACAACCTAAAATGCACACAACTGTGTGATTTTAGGCTAATTCATTGACTTGGTTCACATTTTGCTAGAAGTCCATCTTTCTTCTGTATATTTGTGAACTTCAGGCTCCTTTTTGATTAGCATTAGTCAGTTCTGCTTATCTTTTTCACATGGATTATGTAAGAACAGTGACACCTTGTTATGATTTTGCTTTTGGGGAATGCAGTTAGGATTGCCATGATGAGCAGACAGATTTTCAAGCACTGGTAGGTAGGCAACAGAGATTTATACAAGGAAACTTTGGTGTTTTCTTCTATGTGAGTCTCAAAGATGTAAGTTAGAAAGCAAAGTTGTAGTATCTATGCTGAAAACCTCTACTGATAACAATCTTCACTTTTGCAGTTCACCAATAATGGTAAAGGAGGGTTAGATACACATTAATCATTTTTTTTACTTCTATAGTAATTCTGTGATATTTTTAAAATTCTTCTAAGACTTTTGTGCAGAATTATTTTAAATTATTTGTGTGAAAAATGTGCATTTATCAGAAAATGGCAAGCTGTTTTACAACAATGCCACATTCCCAACCTTTCCTATGTCCCTCATAATATTTAAAAGTAGGATAATGATTTCATTTTGATTTTATAGACTAGCCCCTTAATACTACGCAATTTGATCTAAATTTGTCTGACAAAGCAATAGTGAAACGCTATCCAGTGTTTTGTGAGTTTGTGTATGTTGTTATATCCTCAAATGTCAAACAACTTTCTTTACTTATTCTGAGGCTAACAGAAAATGGTTAATTTCCACAAATGCCTGACTTCCATAGTAACCTATAAAAGTTTAACCATATTGCATTTTCATGTGGATCACTTCCAGTGTCAGCAATTGCGAGCAGCAGCAGGCTGTCTGTTTTTGGGATCAGTTTTAGTGCTTATCACATTATATTCATATACCAACTTTTGTGTACTAATTTGTATTCTCAACTGAGAAGATAAATTTATCACAAAACATTTTGTGCTTCTTACAGAATTTACCACATAGCTCTGTTTATATGCATATATAAAGATAGCATTGGTTCTAACCTATACTTTCATGTTAATTCTTTACCGGTACATACATATTTGTATATTAATATGTATGCAGGTATGCACCTAAGCATATACATTCTCTTTTCTTCACTTACATAAAGGACCAACCAATCTGGGGCAGTTGCCAAGGGAATGCTTTCATAATTAACCAATCAGGATGTACTTGCACTGAACTTCAGAAAAGAAGCAAGCATTTCGAGGATCAAAGTCAGGATCTCTGCCAGTGCCTTAAATCTCTCACTGGCCAAGAATGCAAAACAGGAAAGGAAGAAATTCTCATCGAAATCCATGACACCTTAGGAAGCTTCTGAAATGCTAGGAACGAAGCAGGAAAGAGTATGTGACCAAAGATCAGAAGAAACATAAGCTAAAGGCACGATAAGGGCATGGTTCACGTGTGTCTCTGCGTATGCATGTGTGCATGGTGGAGAAAGACATCTCTGTAAGATTTATCTTTACTTCAAAATTATGTGAAGTGACATAAATCAGATATACAAACTTTAAATATCAGATCGTGTCTCCTGTAGGAGGAAACCAGAATGAAAATAAGGAACAAAGTAAATGATAGACTGTAGGAAGTAGGAAGAAGAGTCTTTCTCAGCTGGGAAGGGAATAAAGAGAAAGAGTAGGGGAGGGAAGGAATAAGAGGTGAATAAAGGAATTTGGACGTGCGATGTACACGCACCACCTCCACACAAGTAATGTCAACATAAGGGGCTGCAAACAGTAATAATAAGAAAGAAAAGGGGATAAAGAAATGGTGATGGTCGGAGGGAGGGAAGGGAAAGGGGATAAATGAAGAAAATAAGATGTATTATGTACACGGACGCACTTCCCACAAGGAAAGTAAGCACTGTTTACTGCACACATGTACTAATAAACTAAAATCATAGAAAACATTCTTCAAGATTAAAGACACACACGTTAAAGCACGAAGCCAAAATGAGTGTGCCTTCCAGTACTTTTGCTTCTTCCAAAATGTAATGTACCTTTTAATTGCTTCATCGTAAGGAAACTGTCACCAGCGCACCATGGTACCAAACCCTAGAGCACTGCAGACAATAAATGTTTCAGGTCCAACTTATTCATTTGGCCCAATAATCAGAGTATGCCATAATAATTAGTAAAATTTGGGTACATTCATACACACTGAGGGAGAAAGAGTAGTCTCTCACACTGCATCTACACGGTAAGCTCTACAGTGCGCTCTTACTAGCATCTGTCATGCGTGAGTTGTCACGAGACGCTTTGTACAGCGCTGTAGTACTGCTGAGTTCAGGACGTGGCTCTCAAACATTGGGATTGTGAGTACTTCAAAGAGGGTCCATTTTGCAGGGAAAATTCGAGTTCAGGATGTCTTCAGAGGAGCTCCAGTGGCACAGTTGGTCAGTAAGCAATCGATCAGTGGTGCAGTTGGTCAGTAACATTGCACAAAAATGTCTTCAGAATGGTGTGTTGGGAGCCAGATCATGAGTAAGCCACCTACCATGACAGAGTGTCCAGACCCGTGTCCTGCCTCTGCTGCACGAAGCGAATGCTGTCAGAACGTCCTTGGCTTTTACTGGACAACATCCCTTTGAGGCTGACACTTCATACTATAAGAGGCTCTGACTTGGAAAATTCTGAGTCAGTTAATCTGCCCTGGCCTCTGATTTTATTGGTCTTTGTGTGTGGAGTTGCAAAGAGCTGCCTATGGCTTCTGGCCTGAAGAAACGCAGAGGGCGTGACCTGCTGTCAGCCCCTTGTCTGCTCACCAGGGCAGGGTCTTTCTTCTGTTCTCATCTTTTTCCTTCTTCTAGCATGTCTCTACCCCAGGGTCTTAAGCACACGAAATGTCTTATAGCAGATGCAAATGCCTTTGTCATATTATCCACAGGCAAAGGATGGTTATATGATATGTATATAAAATAGTACATGGCTTGCTCTCAGACTAGACAAACAAATGGTCTTAGAGGTCAGTGGTCACTTTGTCGGTGTAGTGCCCCAGGAGGACACAACTGGGACCCATGAATAACTGGAAATAGTCTTATTCCTAGATGACTTAATATTTGTGACTTAACTTTATTACATTGGTTAGTAAGCTTGAAACAGTTTCACTAAGGTCTAAAAGAAAAAAAAATCCAGAAAAGAAAAAAAAAAAAGCAAGAAAGTGAATTCTAAAGTTTTAGCATCTGTATACCCATATTACTTCTTTTTGCATAATGTCCTCCCACTTCATCTATGTTGCAACAAATGGCAAGATTTCCTTCTTTATTGAGGCTGAGTAATATTGCATTGTGTACAGACACATATGTATGGATGTACTATATTTTCTTTATCCATTCATCCATTGGTAGACATTTAGCTTATTTTCATATCTTGGCAATGAACATAAAAGTGAAAATTGCTTTTTGAGATGTACATTTCATTGCTTTTGGATATATACCCAGAATTTGAACTGCTGATGCACATTCCATTTTTCACTTTTTGAGTAACCAATATACTATTATTTATATGACTATACCAACTTATATTCCCATCAACAGCATATGTTTTCTTTTCTCTACATCTTTGCCAATACTTATTAACTTAACTTTTTGATAACTGCCATCTGCTTTGTAAAATTTTCCATTGCTGGAACAAAATACTTTATGTCTACATGTAAAAGTTTTCATTTGGCTTATGGTTGCAGAGGCTTCAGTCCATGGTTTACTGACTTCAAGGCAGAAACATCATGGTAGAAGTCATGGCAGAAAGCCTGATTGTATGGGGTATGCTATGTACTCCCAAGTCCTCATATAATTTTGATGGGGCTGAGTTATTGGTTTGTTATTGGTTTGTTGATTGACAATGTGAGCTCTGTGCCTGCCCAGGGGTGGAGCTGACATACAGCGTAAGGGAAGGTGGGTCTTCCTCTTCCGTGCTTCCATCTCCTTTTCTCTCTCGCCAGCGGCTTGCAGCTTGCAGCTGCCATGAACAGCAAGCCCGCCATGCCACGTTATCTTGGAGCCAACTTATGGACTGAAACTCCCGAGAAACTGTATGAATAAACCTTTCCTTCCTTAATTTTGGGTGTCAGGTATTTTGTCTTGGCAACGAGTAAAAAGTAACTAAGACACTGATCAATAACTTGTGGCCAAAAAGTGGAGTACAGAGGAAGTACACAAGAGAAAAAAGGGCCATGGGGCCATGTCCCACCAGACACATCCAGAAGCACACTTTGGTAATCCAGGTATTGCTCAAAGTATTTAAGCTGGCAGTCAAGCTACTATGTCACACCATGTAAAGTTTCTGGGATTATAATTTACTTTTCTTTGATTTCCTGTTGATTAATGATACTCAGACTCTTTCAATTAAACTGTGGGCCATTTTCTATAAGTTTCCTTCTAAATTCTTTGCCTATTTTAAGCTGTTTTTTTCTTCAATTTTGTCATATCATATCCTTGTAAACCAGGTACAAGCCTTTTATAAAATTTATTGTTTGAAGATACTATGTCCTATTCCATAATCATTTTACTTACTTTGTACAAAAGCCTTTAAATTTCATGAAATCCTACTGTTCTAAGTTTGTTTATGTTCTTTATGCTTTTGTTGTTAGAAGGAAAATATTTTTACCAGTGCTGAGGACTTTTGCATCATTTTCTTTTACTAATTTTATAATTTCAAATCTTACATGATCTTCTTTAATCAATATTTACTTGAATTTTGTATATGATGTGAGATCAGTGCTCAGTTTTAAAACCTCGGTTTTATCCTTCTGCTTGTGAATAACAAGGTTTCCCAGTACTATTTATTGAAGTTACTGTTCTATCTCCATCATGTGTTTTAATCTCACCGTGAATAATGATTTCTCCCTTTCTCTGATTCCCTTCTATTAATCACATTATTTTTCTCAGATTGCTGATGTCTTCATTTTACTCTATTGTCATCTTTATTTCTTTGGCTTCATAAATATAGCCAATTCATAATAATAATATTAAAAGAGTAGAATAGTTATATTGTATTTTTTAAGCATATATAATAGGCATTGCATAGAGCACTTTATATTATCACATCAGGAGCTTAGCAAGTTGATGTTAATGATCTAGGACTACAGAAAGAATTGTGGAATAATTAAGATGAGTGACAAGGTCTACATATCCTCTTCTGAAGTCCATCCTTTTTTTTTTAATTATGCATTATCACCACTAAGATTTATACCCTCATGATCCACACTGTTAATAGACTCTTATCATTACTGTCAGCTCTCTCCCTTCCTTGTTCTTAAGGACACTGCCAGAAACCTCCACTCCTGCAGTTACACACTGGCTCATGTTCTGTTCCTTTACTTTTAAATGTAGCAGGATCCGGAGGGAAGTGGCATGAGTTCTTGTCAGTTAGGTATCCTTGAGTAGGTATTTTTGTCTGACTATACTATAATCATTTGAGTATTTATGCTTTTGCCTTTAAAATATGAGTTCTTGGGAATGAGGATAAGTATTATTATTTTTATACTGGAAAATCCATTTATTATGGCTCAGTATTTGTTTACAAATAGATAATTACTGATTGGGGATTGAAATCTGAAATTCATGCTTTGAGAATGAAGTTGCTCTACTCTTCCTTCTTGGTTTTGGGTGATTCATTCCCCTTACCTGGCATTCAGCTGTCCTCTCTGTAAACAGGGAACCATAGAAGCCGGGCGTGATGGCACACGCCTTTAATCCCAGCACTTGGGAGGCTGAGGTAGGTGGAGCATTGTGAGTTTAAGGCCCGCTTGGGCTACAATGCTAGCACAAGGCCAACCTGAGCTACACAGTGCGACTCTAGGGCTGGGAGTTTGGCTCAGTGGCTTAAGTGCCTGTCTAGCAGGTGTGAAGTTGTGAGTTTGATACCCAGTGCCACAAAAAAAAAAAAAATGAATAAAAAAAAATAAAAAATAAATAAAAAAACAGGGAACCATGGTTAAGACAGCAATATTCTTGATGTTGAGGGTTGTTTTAGTTACTTTTCACTCGTTGCTGAGACAGAATACCTGATGCCCAAATTTAGGAAAGGAAAGATTTATTTCTTACAGTTTCTTGGAGATTTCAGTCCATACTTGGTTGGCTCCAAGGCAGCATGGCATGGTGGGGCAGATATTCATGGTGGCCACCAAACAGCAAGGTGTGCTAACCCGGCAAGAGAGAGAGCAGAAGCCAGAGAAAGAGAAAAAGAGCAGAAGACGTGTTCTTCCCTCCCTTACTCTATATCTCAGCTCCACCCCTGGTCGGGGTGTCACACTCACATCGCCAGTCCCAGCGCTAGACAACAAACCAATCAAGAACATCTGACTCAGCTCCATCCAAATCACCAGTCCTTGGGGGGACACAGGATCAACCAATACAAGGATATTTAAAAGGATTTACAAGATGAAATAAAATCATATGTAGGAACAAATACCACAAATGATAAATACTGATAAAATCTGACATCAATATTAGATAAATTTGTCTCTTCATAACCACGATATACAGGCAGCGACACATTCCTGAATGTTAGAGGACAAGTATTCCACCGGTAATTATTGAGCACTTAATCAGTGTGTGCCAACGTTCCTTGTGATGGGGACATGCCACGACACAGAGACACCATTGCATCTTGCATGGAATGGACTAACTAGTGGCAGGATTCAAACTAGGTTGTGTCCTCCTTCCCAGCAAACACAAACAAGTATCTCTAATGTCTCTATGTGAATCTGTGGCATGCCAAAAAGCGTGATATAAATAACTTTAAGAATTCTTATTCTTAAAGATCAATTAAATTTTTCCTCGTGTAATCTGGACTTTATCATTTTAAGCCACTATTTATTTAGATTTGTGTAAGCATTTTAATCCTTAGAAACATGTTTTCCTTCAAGTTTTTATTTTTCAATGGTTACAGCCCATTCTGAAAAGAAGGTGGGGTTTTTTATCCAATCCTTGATATGAAGCCCAGATTCTCCGCATTGAACTACATCCCCCTGCATCCTCCTCCACTTTTTTTTTTTTTTTTTTTGAGACAGAGTCTCAGGATGTCTCTAAATTTCACACATGGGTCTGAAACATGCAAACCCTTTGCCTCAGTCTCCCAGAATGCTGGACTTACAGTGAGGGTTACAAGGCCCAAGTCATGTTGGAATTTTTACAAATAAATAGTTTCTTGTTGTGTATGTGTGAGTGTTTGTGGTTGTTGGCCTAGCAATGTCTTCTTGTGTGTCGTTTTTCAAACACAGCCTATTAGAAGTCCAGACAAGCTCCCATGCGCTTGGAATGGAATGGAAGTCAACAGCAAATGAAACTTACATGGCTAAAATCTCCTTGCAAGAAATTTGTTTTCTTTTCTTTTTGTCTGATTTTAAAAAACAATTACACATATGTTTAGGAAATAAGAGAAAGTTGCATAAGTTTTTTTAATGGACAGAAATAAGCAATTGCACAAAGTGAAAAGTAAAGTCATTGATTTCTGACATTTTATCAAGTTAATTGCATATATTTCCTACTTTACATTCCACATCTAGGAAGTGTGTACTATTATTACCCCTCATTATTACTACTTCAGATGTATAACCAGAGACTAAGGAAGATAAAATAAATTTCCCAAGACTCTCTTACTATTAAGCAGTTAGAATTTATACTGAGAACTAAGTGGTCATTAAGCTAAGATTGCCATCCCCAACCTGAAATTCTGTCGGCCTAAAATTTGGGAGGTTTTTTTTTCCCATAGAGTTGATAATAAACTATCTATAAAGAAACAGAGAAATAAGAGGGAAAAAAAAGATTGAAAGGCATGCAAGAAAGAGTTTACAAAAATTTTCCTTGTATAAATTTAATGATGATTAAGGACAGTGAAGGAGAAAAGTTGTGAAGACAGCTTTTGTTGTATCAAGGGAAAGAGGAAACAGATACCACAGTACTCTATTTGTAACCCTTCTGTGAGAATAATGGAAATCAAAAGTGCTTGAAACAGCAAAATGTTAAAAAAAAAAAACATGACAGGACACAGATATAGCAAAAAGAAGTGGAAATAGAATCATAAAACATTCACAAGTAAGCATCTCCACCTTTCAAACTAATGACATAGAGACTTTAAAGCTTCAATGACATTTGAATTTGATCGCTAGATCCGATATAGAACATTTGTTGTAGAGACCACTTGGGAAGAGCTATTCATGGAAAAAGCCAAGTCGGAGATTAACAGGACCTGCTCAGTGAGTCGGGGACACCCAGTGCCTTCATGGAAATAACAGATTGGCCTGTCTGTACCAGGCAGTGTGAGATCACCACAAGAAAAGGACTTTATAGTCAGACACCTGTTCAACTCTGAGCAGAATTAGTGTCTGACCTTGAGCAGGTTAATGCTGAATTAACCAAGTCAAACTTTGCAATGACAAAAGTCTAGCACAAGAACCTGTTATAAGGTAAAATATAGTGCATCGAGTTTATTTATTCATTCGTTCATAATTATATGCGGTCATGCCTTGCAAGCACAGTTCCTACCCTAGAGAAGATGGAATTTAGAGGGAGAGATTCCTAAGTGACTCCACACTTGCAGGGTAGAGAGATGCATACTTGAAGATCAGGCTACAAGAAAACCCAGAATGTCACACCATCCCTGTCTGCAGGTGTCTGCAAGGCTTGAAGGCAGGAGTACTGCAAAGCTGAACAAAACATGAATGCAAACTCCTCACTGAGAATTTAGGAAAGTACTGCAGAGCACAGTTGGTCCCATGGCATAATGTGGTTATCTCACGGTGGATCTCTAGATAGACTTGCAATTTTCATGCTATTTTCATAAATACGTACGAAAATGCTCCATATTTTACACAATCTGATGAAATGTCAGCAAGCACAAATACCTCACTTACTCAGATAAAAATTGTGCACGGGTCTTTCAAGGGTAAAACACTGGACCAGATGTTCTGAGGATAAGTGCAACCTGCACTCCGTCTTCGCAGAGCTGTGGATCTAGTACAGCAGAGACTATGCATGCACTCAAAAGAATTTTATTTTAAAATATTGAATGAGGGCTGGGGATGTGGCTCAGTGGTGGAGCCCTTGCCTTGCATGCAAAAGGCCCTGGGTTCACTCCTCAGCACCACAAAAACAAATAAATAAATAAATACATACATACATAGCAAAAATGACAAAATGATAAATGATTAGTTACAAAAAATGCATAAACATGTATCTATGGAGATATACATATATAGATACATAGATAGATAGATAGATATCTTTTTGCTTTTGTAGTTATATAACTACAAAAGCAAAAAGATATCTTTTCGAAAATGCATGATACCTTTAGGTTTTGTTACAAGCAGTTGAGTTAATTAGAAATATTACAGGCAGTCAGGCAGGGCTAAGTCCTCAAAGGAGCCAGTGCAGAAGCCCAGATACCTTGCAACTGTGGGGGAGACAGACACCTCCTGCTGTGGGTCAGGCCTGAAGACACAAGATCAAACAAATGCACCCATAACCTAAGGAGTGATATCCTAAATAGGTCTCTATCACCCTGAGGAAGCCAGGAGTCACCATCTCAACCTCCTATAGGAAGAGTCACTGCTGTTAAGCATGCCAGCTTACTACATGACTCATTTCCCCAATTGTTCTTGATTGAATCAATTTTACCTGAGCAATTAATCTTATTGGTTAACCATAGTTATGGCCCACCTTGGGAGTTCCCATTCTTCCCTACCTTGGAGCCATCTCATCTTGTGATTTTACTCTATAAAAGTCCCTAGAAAGACAGAGTCCTTGTCAACCCACTCAAGACCCCTTCTGTCTCTCTCTCAGACAGCTTTCTCTCAATAAATATGTTCTGCTCTTAACCTCTGTTGTTCCTAAAATTAATTCTTCGATTTTAGAGAACACAAACTCATACTGGGACATCTATAGGCTGGGAGTTTCATTCCTCTCTCTGTTTTATGAGAAATTTTTGTAGAATAAAAAGCCATAAAAGTGACCCAAATATGCTTAATAAAGTCAGTAGAATAAACTTAAGTGTACTTCTGTTTCCGTCAGTTGATAATATCTGTACTTTTCCCAATTTTTCCTATCAATTATATCTAAAAATTCTGGCCATTGGATGCATGATACACATAAAAAGACTTTGAAAAGTGTGGATGAGAGCAGCCTAATTAACAAATCTGGGACTCAAGGAAGTAAACGCTGTTTAGTTTTCTGGGTTTCCTTTCTTCTTCTTCTCCTTCTTCTTCTTCTTCTTCTTCTTCTTCTTCTTCTTCTTCTTCTTCTTCTTCACACTTGCTAATGAAGAAGTCACAATTTAGAAACTCAGAAAACAAAGGCAAAATAGAAGAGCTAGTAAAACCCTGTCGTCTCTAGGCAATGGCTGTGAAAGAGGGAAATCTAGCATCTCACAGGACATAGGCTACAGCTTCCCTACTCCGTGAACGCAGCTGACTGCAGGCAGCCAGGGTCCTGTATGCCGCCTGCCCTCACCCCTACGGGGCAGCGAGGACCCCAACCTTGCCGGGCAGTGCCCCCAGGAAGCTCCGAACAGGAAACTGGGACTTTCACCCCAGGGATAGCAATGAACCACCTCAAGAGCCCGGCTGACACCTCTGTCAGTGAGTAACAAGACGCTTCCCTCACTCCTGGCTATGTTATTGTCTCTGGAAGCTTTTCGTGGATTCAGTTTTCACTGCTACCTAGGCCAGATAATTCCCAAAGTGTTGGCATCGGGTCAGGCCGTGCTGATGTGAAAACTCCCAGCCCGGCATTAAGCCAAAGTCTGTATTTCCCCTGTGGTGCTGCTGGAGGTCTGGGAGAAACTGATTCCTCTGCCTCGACCTGTCAGCGACAAGGCACCGTCCCCTTAGTCTGCTGGAATAGGGTCGGAGGAAGCCAGTGAAGAGGAGAGCTTTGACAAGACAGGGAAACAAGGAGTGCGTGGAAGTGAGGGAGAGGAAGCGAAGGACAGAGAAGGAAGACACGTTCGGTACACGCGCCAACTCCGCGCGGTGAACGCGGGCCTGATGCACTTCGGACACGAACCAGTGAACATCAACCTTAAAAATGACCGAGAGTTTCATAGCACAGTACCCTAAATATCCGACGTCCACACATGCTTCCATAAATTAATTAGGGACACAGGACAAGCAAATCTAGACTATTTCAGGGAAATAGAAAGAAAAAATTACGGAGTAGAATCAAGTAGAACTTTTGTAACTAAAAAATGTTGAAAGCAAAATAATAAAACAGAAGGTTTCAAATGCAGATTAAAAGACTGGGAGAAACCAATGAATACAAAGAATGAAAGAAACAATCTAATGTATATAACAGAGAAAAATAAATCGGAAAAACCCATAACCTTATGGACTTCTGAGAAGAAGTGTAAACCCACAATCTGTCTCAACACTTTATAGTACACAGCATATCCACAAAAACACAGAAGAGCTCAAACGATAAATCATCAGTATCTATCTATTCCACATTCATACAACATTCCATTCAAAAAACAGCAAAATATATTGTTTTTGAGTTTTTATGGAATACATACTAAAATATGCTCTACGGTGCACAATGAAAAATCATAATGATTTTGAAAATTTATATCTAATGTGTTCTCTGATTATAGTGAAGTGTAACAAAAATCAGTAAGAGGCTAATCTCCAAAAATCAATCAATCAATTAATTAAGCAACACACTTAAAAATAAAAGAAAAACACAAGAAAAATGCAAAATGTATTGAACTGAATAAAAATGAAGCTTTATTTATCAAGCATTGCAGAACATAGCTTAAGTATTATTGAAAGGGAAATGAATAACAGTAATACTTACAGAAAAAAAGGAAAATCTCAGATTAAGAATTAGACTCTTGCCAACATAACCTAGAAAAAAAGTACTAAAGTAAATTCAAATAAGCAAAGAAAAATAAAAATAAAAATTTCTCTCTCTTCCTATATATATATATGAAACGAAATATAATATAGAAGCTAAATTGAACAATTTTTGACTTTGTAAAATTATCCATTAAAAACTGTAACCCCCCAGAGTGGCTATGCTAGTTCATTTTACCACCAGCAATGCAGAAGCCTCTCTGTTTCCCTGCGGTCCTGCGAGCATGTGTTACTGTTTGATTTTATGGTGGAAGTCATTCTTTCTGGGGTGAGATAGAATCCTAATGTTTCTCTAGTGGCCAGGGATAAAATATATTTTCTTCATATATTTATTGGCCACTTGTAGTTTTTTTTAGAAGTATTTATTTATTTCAAGTTTCCATTTATTGATTGGGTCTTTTATTTGGGGGCTTTAAATTTTTGAGTTATCGATATATTCTAGACATTAGTCCTAAATCCAAGGAAGCACTAGCAATTTTGCTTTTCCATTGCTGTCTCTTCGTGTAATTTGCTGCTTCCTTTGCTCTATAGTAGAAGGTTTTTAATTTGTGATAATCCCATTTGTTGGTTCTTGATGCTATTTCTTGTGCTATCAGTATAACCACTATAAAAATCATTTTAGATATTCCTCAAAAAACGAAAACTAGAAATTCCAAATTACCCAACTATTTCCCTTCAAGACAACATCCCAAAAGGGTTAGAGATAGCGTATTATAGTGATTCAAGCAGAGCCATATTCACAGCAGCACAACTCATAATAGCTAAATTTGAAAGGGGTTTATATGCCTATTAACAGATGAATGGATAAAGAAAATGCCATATTTATGAGCTATGGAGTGCTACTCTGCCAGAAGAACTATAAATTTGAGGAAAAATAGATGCACTTCCTGACGATAACGCTAAGAAAAATAAATGAGACGCATAAAATTAAATATCACATCATTTCTCCTATATAAGAAACCCAAGACAGCGATTTAGCTCAACAGCATAAGCACCTGCCTGGTAAGCATGAGGTAGTGAGTTTGATTTCTAGTACAAAAGAAAAAAGAAAGAAAGAAAGAAAAAACCCAAAGTGCAAATAAATTAAAAAGAAAAATTTTAAAAAATAGAAAAGAGGGAAGAGGCCCAAAAGACAGGGGAGAGAGAAGGGAGGAGAGAGGAAGAGGATGAAGAAAAGAATTAAACTGTGCCAGGAAATGTACCAGCTTCCCACGACTAATGTAATTAATATGTACTGCAACAAAGTACCAATAAAAAGAGGGAAATCCTCTGACAAAATTTTTGTAAATGTAATTTGAAAATGTGTAAAAAAAAAAAGTGGTGTCTTTTCCTGAAATACAAGTTTCATTAAATATTGAAAACTCTAGGGATGAAGCTCAGTGCCAGTGCCCTGTGTTCAATTCCCAGGGTGACAGAAAACCAACTTTTGGGGTGGTTAATGAAAAGTACATACTTAGAAAATTTCAAAGTATGTAAATGCTGTAGATGATTCAAGAAAACAAACAAAATGAAACAAGACAGTTAAAATCATTGCAGAAGTCCAAGCATGATACAATGCCTTGGATTACCGGAGGAGAACTTCCTAGTTCACTGTGGGTCTTCTTCCGCGTTTATGTTAATATTACAATTTAAACAGATTTCAAACACTAGGGAAACTTGTTACTTCTGTGAATTAACTCTAATTTATTATTTATATGTAGCCTAAAACAATTTCACTTAGGAAAAAAAGGTAACAAACAAAAATTGGTTACAGATTGGATGCAACTTGTGGAGATGGTAAAAATGTCAATTATTCCTCAGTGAATCCATTGGGTCCTGGGTTTTTCTTAGTTTGTTGGGGTGTTTATTAAGTCTCTATTACAGTAGTACTGTAATTTATTACTTCCTCTATTGCCTGTTAATATTTTGGTCAAGGTTTTTATGTATTCTTGGTTTACTTGGTTTACTTTTGGATATATATATATATTTCAGGTTCTTCAATTTGCTGGAACATAAATTTTCCAATAGTGTCTAGTCTTTGATTATTCCACCTTACTTCAGTAAGAATGGCTGTCATGAAGAACTCAAAAAGCTGACAGAGTTGTGGGGAAAGATAACTCTTCTACATTGTGGGTGGGCATGTAAACTAGTACAACTACTGTGAAAATCAGTATGGAGATTCTGCAAAAATTAAAAGTTGCAATTCCATTTTACCTCATCGTAGTTTTCCTGAGTATCTTGATGAAAGATTTAAAAACATCATATCACAGTAATACACACATATGGATGTGTATTTGTAAGAGCTAAATTTTGGGAAAGGCCTGTATGCCTTTTGACAGATGAATGATTGAAGAAAATGTGGTGTATTTATACAATGGAGTTATGTACCCCATAAGGAAAGATGAACTTGGGATGTTTCTGGATCAATAAATACAATTTAAGGCCATAATATGAATTAAAACGAACCAGACAGAGAAGGGTAAATGTCATTTGGTTTCCTTTATAGGAGAATATAAATAATGCATAAAATAATGATGTATAAAACAAAAGCGAGTGACAGGAAACTGATAACTGTGGAGATGGAAAGGATGTTTGGGGTAGGGGGAAAGGGGAAGGCAGGGAGTGAAAGGGGAAATAAAATGATGAAGATCCAACATTTAGATGAAAGTGATCATGCATTGTAAATAAATATTAATAAAAACTTAGCTGGAAAGATAAATTAAAAGAATTAGGAAAAAAAGTCAATTAGTTATGTTTTCTATACTAGAAAAGACGTACTGAAAAATCAAATGGCCTGCATGAGAGGGTAGAGAGAAATCAAGGAGAGTCGCTTGGGTTTTGCTTCCATGGCTGGATGACACAGCTGTTTTTAAATGAGTAAGGTCTCAGAGATGGAATCACCCATTTATTGACTGCATCACATGAGGTCCATCATAGGACAAGTGCGACGGGTACTGCTCCACAAGGGAGCTTTTAGTACACGAGGAAGCCCGAAGCGCAGAGGATGGTCGAGCCACAGCGAGCATGCACGGAACACACACAGGCAGCAGGAGGCGGCAGGAACAGTCTCTTCTTTTACTGATAAAATGGTTTGTATGAATATCTGAGATACCTAAGCACTTCACGCTTGGAGGGGGAGCGTTACTGAAAGTTTCACCAAATAGCGAACAGCATTAAGGTAAACAGCTGCGACGTACGGCAAGAGAGCGCATCGAAATTAAATCATTTTAGAGTGACATTTTGGTATCATCCTCTTGGTAATTTTTCTGTCTTTTCTTCCATTTAAATGAATTTCATGTTCATGTTCTTTTGCTTTCTCAAGTCCTGAAGTTAAAAATGCTTATTGTCCAAGATCATATTTCCAATATTTAGGTTCACTTGACAAACTGAAATAGTGGCCGGTTAATTCTAGACTTCTGTTGCTTCCTTGTGTTGGTATTTCCGATTCAACACACCTAGGTGTTATTGGCTCTGAAATATAACCTGCGGGCCATTAGTGATCAAATTTAAATGCTAAAACCTAAATACTACTACTACTGCTACCACTATAATAATAGATGGAGTGACTTTTTGTCTACCTGCATTCAACATTTTATTCTGTCTTATCATTTCTGGTTTTATGGTTTTAAAATTACCTTATGGTAGGTACATATAATAAATTAGAAAAAAGAAAGAGAAATACAATGAAGTGTGTGTATGCCGTTGCACGTGTGTGCCCTCCACAGACATAAACACACTCGCATCATGTGGGTGTGTTTGCATACCTTTCCTGGCCACACAGGAAAACATTGAGTCACTGTCAGACTGAATTCATCCCTTCAGTATGTGTGTCGCTGACCTTTCTTGGAATCTGTAGGTCAAAGAAATATTAATGATATCACAAAGATAATTACTACCCAACTAGCAATTATTAACTAGCTTTTGCAAAACTGAGATGCAGGGAAGGGTCTTCAGGTAAGCAGCTGAGGTGCGGGAGACTTGAGAGCGGAGGAATGCTGAAGGAGAGCTCCTCTGCATAAGTCAGCTGTGAAGTTCTAGGCTAGAAAGGGCAGGGACGTCAGGCTTGGCGGTTACACTTGTGTTCCCAGCACTCTGGGAGGCTGAGGTAGATGATGAGAAGGCAAGTTTGAACCTCACCTGGGTGACTCAGCAGCTTAGCAAGACCTTGTCTCAAAAATAAAAATTAAAACATAGGAAATTTAAAAAAAGAGGGATCCAGGGATGTGGCTTGGTATGACGACTCTGGGATCAATAACCATTAACACAGAATGTGTCAGAATGTGTACGAAAAGATAGGATGGAGACATTTGTTTCTGTGGGTTGTTAAAATAATCTTTAGCTGTTTATTTCCCAAACAATTTAGAACCACTAGGGTTCCCTTACATAGCAAGGAGCAAAAACCAAGCAAATAAATTTTGAAAATCAGTCAATTTGTGCTGGACCAAGGAAAGGATGCAGATCATTAAAGAAAATTAAAGAAACAAGATACATTTTCTATCCTAAAAAGAATGAGTCATAAAAAGTATCTTCTGATCTATTTTTACAGAAGAAATTTAATATGACTAATTATGGAAAAAATGTATTAGCAGAATCAGGATATTATTATCCAATTGGAATGCATCTACTCAGCAGAAAGCATGAATTCAACATTCACCCCCTCACAAATGATTTGCTAACTATCACTTCTCTTTGAAAGTAGAATGAAGCTAGCCTAGTTCACAAAAATGTAACAGTGTGAGTGAAGTTGAGAATTTAGTCCGAATCATACTTTAGAAAGGAAACGTTAGTACTAATTGATTGTACTAAATAATCATTATTGAAAAATAAACAAAGACAATCCGGTTTTATGGAAAATATATACTTTGCAAAAAATGTGGATTTTGAAAGTCACAAATTTGAGGTAAATTTTCAAATAAAGGAAACTTTACGCAGCTTTACAATTTCTTCCTTTGGTAGAGATAATTTAAATAAAATCTGTCCAAAACTAAAATAATTAATTCTCATCAAACCTGTTTCTGTGTGTGTGTGTCTTCAGATCATGACCCCGTTTCTGCAATAATTTATCCAACTGTTAAGCTATGTCATCAATGTTAATTTCTGCCTTGCTTCTAACTGTTTGCCAGTCCAATAATCAGCACAACTCTCACTCTATGCCAAATTTAATTGGGTTGGAATGCATTTTTGCCCCATAACTGTACATTTTCAACTCATTATTCTTGTCTTCAGTTTCATAATTTTCTCCTAATTGCTTTTGTTTGATAATATTTTCCACCAAATGATCTAATTTGAAGATGCATAAATTCTAAAAGGCCCTGTCATGAAATCACCAGTGATACATTGTTTAATGTTCATAGTTCTCATCATAAGATCTACTTTTATATCCTGCATCTCCTATGGTTATCGTAATATTTCAACACTGTCTCCATATGCTATGCTTCTATGACAGTCATTGTGTAAGAGCCATGTCTTTTCACATACTTTCACATTTGTAAAAAGGTGATCAGTGTGGAAGCTATACCTCAAGATTAAAAATAAAACTTATATGAAGAACTCAAAGATATACGGGACATGCGCTGCATGTTCAGTAAATGACAAGTGTAATGATGATGGCTGGTCATGCCAAAGAAAAGTATTTCCATAGTTTTATAACTTGATTTCTCAAAGTGTCCCCTTTCATCATAGTTCTTTATTTGCCAAACTGTTTCTTTGATACAATGTAACAAGTTCATATTTGTTATAGTGAAAATCGTATTATGCCATGAATGTTTGCATTTTATTTAGTGTGAAAGATATGTGTATATTATATACATATGTATATATGTATGGGTTAAAATAGAATTGATCTCACTGATTTCCATGGTGACTGAAAGAGACAAGTGCACAGGTTTATTTGAAAAATGAATAACATGAATATTATTTTTATGAATTTTTGCTCCCTTAAACTTTGTGTTCTTTGAACTCTGCAGCTTTGAAGGTGCACAATGTCATTTTCATGTAACAGTTAAGTAGTTTTGAGTGAATGATCCCAATGCTATCTAATTTCATAGCTTGTGTAAATGTAATAAAAATAATAATCACAGTGTAACCTAATATAGTGCAAAGAGAAAACATTCATTAACTAAGGGGTATTGTGAAAATTAAAGACCCAAAGAGTATTACACAGTTATAATCCTGGTCTATCTATATTGTTAAAACATGCTCTCTGTCCAAAATTCTCGTAATATTGTCAAAAGTTGTTCCTTCCTTTATGCTGTTTTTCATCCACCTTGAAAAGCTAGAAACTTGAAGATAATGGATACTATGAAGATTGGCTCTATGTGGAAGCAATTCATAAAACGTAATTAAAATAACTGAGTATTATTTTCTTGCGTATCCTTGATTTTCCAGAAACTAAGGTGTTTTTCTAGGGCAAGTGTATTGGGTATGCTATGTTCCCCCAAGTCCTAATATACTTTTGATGGGGCTGAGTCTGGTATGGGGGATTGACAATGTGAGTGCTATACCTGCCCAGGGGTGGAACTGAGATACAATGTAAATAAGGAGGGTCTTCCTTTTGCTCGTTTCTGTGCTTCCGCTCTCTCTCTCGCCAGTGCTTGCGGCTTGCAGCCGCCATGAAGGACAGCCCCGTCATGCCATGCTGACTTGGAGCCAACTAAGTATGGGCTGAAACTCCCAAGAAACTGTAAGAATAAACCTTTCCTTCCCTAATTTTGGGCATCAGGTATTTTGTCTCGGCAATGAGTAAAAAGTAACTAAGACAGCAAGGATTCTTGAATAACTGGTTCAGTTATTTTTTCATTCAATCTTTCAACAAATATTATCTAATAGTAGTTTATTAATATATTAAAATATAATCAGGTAAAAGTGGATTTGAAATATTTGTTTGCTTTGATATTCTTGAAATATATGCATATATACATACACACATGCATATATATATGAATATGATATTTGTGCAGTGGAATTTCAAGGATATTGGTGAAACATACATTAAATAACAAAAATAAAGAATATCTAATTATAAAATATGATACTGGTATGAAAAACTCTGCAGGAATATGCAAGGTAAAAAGCATGAGCTTATTTAGATTTGTGCATTTTTACAGAATTATCCAGGAAATTATTTTTCACTGTCCCAGCTCAAGTAATCATTAAATAACAAAAGCTGGACAGATAGAATTGTCTAGAATCAGGGGTGCAGGGATGTGAAGAAAGCCTGAGAAAGCGATCATGTCATGGCTAGATGGACTGTTAACCTTTCTAGCTTAGGAGCTGCTTGGCTTCTTAGTATAGCGCACTTCTGCAAATGTCTGGTGGGTCATAGAGGAAGAGGTGGATGAACTTTTGGCTTTATGTCTGGTCCTACAATTTTCCTATCTGTCATTGTTATCCTGCTCCACTTCCAAAGTGCTGGCTTGGAGTCGGCTGTAGATGGACTGAATTCTCCATAGCCATGAGCCAAATAAACCATTTCTTCCTTTCCATTGAGGGTATTAGTTATTTTTGTCTACCAACAGGAAAGTTGACTAATTTAGACAGGACAGCTGGAAATGAGTGAGTTCAGAGAAGGAGGGAGGAGATGAGTGAACACTGAATCCTGCACAAGGTGAACAACCAGGGTGGAATCTTAAATTATTTGCTGCAGAATTTTTTATGGAAGTAGAATTTTTTCTCTATAACTGCTATCATTTACAGCAAATTTCTTAAAGAAATGATAAAAACAATGTATTATTTAAATCAAAATGGCAATGTGTCCACTTCACCTTTCCCAATCCACAATTCCTATTCCCTCGCATGTTTTTGTCTACCATTTATTTCTGTAATAACTTCCCACAATACAATTTGTTCGAGTTCTCTTTATCAAAGCTCAGAACTTTCAGCAGAAAACTGAACAAAAAGTCCTCCTTTTATAATGCCTTAGAGAAATAGACTGTTAAGTAACTTAACTTACTAGGTACAAAACAACAAAAATGATACACGTAGAACAGAAAAGAGAGACCAGAAGTGAACCCATATATGTAGGATCAAGTGATATTCCACAAAGTCACTAGAAATACACAATAGGAGAAGTAGTGTTTCCTCAAAGACTTATGTTGAGAAAACTGAACATTCACATGCAGAATAACGAATGTAGACTCCTGCCTCCTATCATGCATCTGTCCAGACTGGTGATCTAAAATCTATGCAAGGTTGTAATTTGTTTGCATTAACTGTGTAACTTTGAGGAACACCGTGAAGTTAAATATGTCAGCCAAACTCGAACACATGACAGAGGTAAAGCTGGATGAGACCATGCTGCTCTCCCCACCCTTCCTCTCAATGACACCACTTTCTTTTCTCCAACTTTTTGTTTTCTTAGTAGGAATACCATCACCATTTCCATAATTTTATAGGAGACAAAAGTGTATACTAGAAAAGAAAGCTATTAGGTTCTTGCATATTTACTTCTGTCTTGAAAACTCAGCAGAATTTCACACATTGCAGTATTGTTTAACATTGTAGCACTAGCAAATGTAACAATTTGAATCATATTATATTTTTTGTAATTACTAGTCAAGTTAATCAATTTAGAGACTAGGGATTTAGCTCAGTGGCATAGGGGCCTGTCTAGCAAGTGTGAGGTCATGAGTTCGATCCCTGGTCTCAAAAAATAAAGAAATAAATTTAGAGATTAGTTTATGTATGCAATATATGTAGCATGCAATGCAACTTCAAAATTAATCAAATGAATTATAACTTCAAAAAGTTCACATTTTAATACAGAAAGTAAGTCCTACACCATTACGACATGGTTAAAGATGGTATTCTGTAATATATCATATTGAAGAAAGTTATAGGATGAGTCCAGAAAATTATCCCAACTTTTCTAAGTACCCAGCTGTAGGGAAAACTGAAACAGTATTTAAATTTTGTCAAAATTTACAATGAAATTTACCTATAAAATATCCTCCACAAATTAACCATGCTATAAATAATGTCCTTGGGTTCGCAATTTAAGAAATGTTGAAACTTGGGCCCACCATGGGTCACCAGGTGTGATCAAAAAACACGGTGAAAGCTTAATTTTTTGCAATGAATGACTTATTGCCATTAATCCCCCTCAAAGTACTTCCCCTCACTTTAAATACCTTGATTTCATCACCTGGTCACTTTCTGAAACTTCTGGAAGTCCTCTGTCGTGTCTTTACAATGCGCTGTCGTGGCCGGCATGAACTGATAGGAAATGTTCCCCTTTGACAGTCAGCTTGACTGTCTGGCGCATCCAGAAGTTGCAGGGTGCCAGATTCATTGATGAAGGTGCATGAGAACACACAGAAATGTTTTTATAGGCCTGTGTTTCTATTGGAGCACTCACCGTATTTCTGACCACACTTCATAAAGGTATGAAACACCTTTCAGAATGGTTCAGAAAGTGGCAGAAAAGATGGGATAAATGTTTTTGAGGACAGGGCAAGAATTATAAAGGGGGGGTTATTACCATTGTGTCTTCTGGGCTTTTTGTTTTGCTTTCTTTTGTTTTTGTTTGCTTTTTTGTATTTTGAGATAGGGTCTTCCTATATAGTTCCCGCCACCCTTTAAATTCATTTTGTAGCCCAGGCTGGCCTCAAACTGGTAGCAATCTTCCTGCCTCAACTTCCTGTATAGTGCTTGGATTAAAAACATACACCATCACACCTGGCACCAATGTGTGTTTTAGTGTAAAAATATTTTAGGTAAACATTCACTGCATAGTTAGATCACAGGTTATGTTACTTCACAATATGATTACTGCAACAAAAAAAATTTTCTAAAGAAGATCCTTTGATCACCATTTCTGAACTACTGCATTTTTTTTCTTTTATTGCCTCACAGATAGTTTTTTACGAATTATATTAATTGGACCAGAACTAAAATTTACTGTTTAGAGTGTTGAAGCAATGTTTATGCATACATATAAAAAAGCTCACATATAAGATCGTATTTTCACTTAAAATAAAATGATAAAATGTATATCATGTATAAAATGCTTATTCATATACAGGATTATTTGCTCATGCATGTATTTATTTATATATACGTAAACACTTAATTTGCATTTTTCTCTTTCTACCAATTATACAAAATATTTCTTTGGATGAGCATAGTCATGAGAAAAACCATGATTCTTGATTCCAAATCAAAGTATTTCCCCCAAATTCATAATTTGTAGGTTTTCTGTCCTATTTCTGGCTCTCACTTGGATGAGATTAAAATAATCCAAAATT